>VTPC01005816.1:0-17698 GCA_011009095.1 Ignelater luminosus
TTGTAAAGTTTGAAACCTGAATGTAGAGACAACTTACATATTCTAACAAATAACAATAATGAGTTATAACTTAATCTTTCTAGGCTTCTACAGAGATTAGCCAATGACTCCAGAGAAACAAACAGTAAACCCCCAAGACCAGTATCACTTGCTTCTCAGGATGAAGATCCTACCGCGGATATTCAATTACTGAAGGATGCACTGAAGAATATGTTTCGTATTGGTTCTTATAGAAACGCTCTTCTTGTACTTGATAATGTATCTTTGCAGAAAGCCACAGAAGCATTTGATGTAGGTTGTAAAACTCTCATAACCACTCAAGTAAAAGACATAGTTGTTGGAAATAATACTATATATATGCAGGTATATAAATTATTTATAATCTCATTAAAATTGACTGTCAATATGAAATGTATATTGTAGGTGAAAGGTGGTTTTACTGAAGAGGAAACTTTGTTGCTTTTTGCAAATTCTTTAAAATCAACTGTAAATAAATTACCAATTCAAGCTACTAGAATTCATTATTTATGCAAGGGAGAACCGATTCTCATAGCTCTAATTGGAGGCCTGTTAGAGCCTTATGGGGACGATTTGCTCCGTCATTCTGACCGTTGGGAGTATTATATTAAAAGATTGACCAGGAAGGATTATAAGTAGGTGTATAGTAGTTGCAATCATTTACTATTTTATTATTATTTGCACAAGTTGTTGAAAAAAACTTGTTTTACAGCTTAAAAGCTCAACTGTTTGGTGCCATAAGCCTATGTATTGAAAGGTTAAATCCAGAATTGCGAGATTTATATCAGTATTTTGCTGTTTTTGTAGAAGATGTGAATATAACCCCTCAAGTTATGCAAACAATTTGGAAAGTAGATGATATATATGTGGTTCAAGATAAAATGACTGAATTACAAAACAAATCACTAATTGTTTCCTATTATAATAAAGAATTAAAGACTTATGTATATGGAATCCATGACCTCTTCTTAGCATACCTCAAACAACAACTTAACTCATCTGAATTAATTGAACAACATCGTAAATTAGTCTCTGCTTACAAGAGCATTGCAAACAACAACTTTGCTAACTTACCTAATGATAATTATATCTTTCAATATATTGGTTACCACTTAAAGGAAGCTCAGTTATATGATGAATTTAAAATATACTTTGATCTCAACTTTATTGGTGCAAAAATTAAAGCTATTGGAACTGCTGATTTGTTACGAGATTTTCATTTATACAAAGAATTTATTACACGTAATGTAAGTTGTCTCATTTCAATTGTATCTAAATGTTGCTATTTATTATGCTTTGTAGGAGGAAAGTCTTTTATTAAAGTTAGATCAATATATTCAGTTTGTAAAAGCCAAAGGTCACGATCTGTTTAAATATAAAGATACTGATATAATACAGTGTGGATTAGGACAAAATAAAGAAAGTTCCGTTTATAAGGCTGCTTTAACTATCGCTAAAGAAAACCCAAAGTTTCTATATTTGCAGCTACAGTAAGTAAAGCCTGAATACATAATACAGTGTGTTCACATTTCTATGCTCACTATTGGGATCTCAGAAATTGTAAGAGATATGAAGTCAGTTAAATTAGAAGAAATTTGGCTATTTTGGAGATCATTTTACTTATGCTTTTGCTTTTTCAAAAAAATTCCCGGCTTACTAGATATTTGCTAAAAACGAAATTATCTTATTTTTTTTTAATAAAAAGCATTTTCCACTTAGTGTGCCATGGCTTTAAACATAAGAAAATCATTGATTTTTGTCAAATAAATTACATTTGTTATGTAACAATTGCTAAAACAAAACAAAAGATGCTTTTAAGATACTTTACTGAGCATTCACAGATAGTATCAAATAAGCAGCTAATGTCCCATAAAAGCGTACTTATTTTGTTTTAGCAATTTTTGCATAACAAATGAATTTCTTTGATAAAACTCAACGACTTTGTGTGTTAGATGTCATGGTACGCTATGATGGAAAATGATTTTCACTTCATAACTCGGTAAAACAAAAGAATAGCTATGTCAAACCATGCATCACTGAAAAGCATTTATGGAGTGCAGTTCAGTAATATGAAAATCAAGTAGGCCTTCCATTAGAAAAAAATTGGATTTACATTTCACCGCCAAAGTAAAATAAAAATAATTCTTTTGTGTTTTGGAGTAAATTCTCTAAAACACCCTTTTTGCTGTTCTTTTCTATTTTTACTCGTTCCTGAGATATTTCACTTTAAAAAATAAGATAATTTCGTTTTTAGCAAATATCTAGTAAGTCGTGAACTTTTTTTAAAAAACAAAAGCATAAGTAAACTGATCTCCAAAATAGTCAAATCTTTTCTAATTTAACCAACTTCGTTTCTCTTACAATTTCCGAGATCCCAATAGTGAGCATCGAAATGTGGACACACTGTACATTATCTGCAAAGATAGTTAATAATTCTGTTTGATTAATTATTATGAAATGCATTGTAGAGCTCCTCAGGAAAATGTTTATTTTACACATACATTAGATCTACATCATGATGTTGCAGCTGCATGTTTTACCACTGATGCAAATAAGGTTCTAGTGGGAATGCAAAATGGTGATATTACAGTATGTAAACTATTATTTTAATATTCAGTAATTTAATTTAGGTTTTATTTTAATTTAGTTGTGGGAACAAGCATATAATCAAAAATTGTATGTATTTTCTGGCCATACCGAGAGTATTACTAATCTCCAACTCAGCCCTGATGGCAAAGGATTCCTTTCTATTTCTGATGATGGTACTGTTAAAATATGGAGCCTTGAAGGTGTTGTTACCTTCACTAGCAATGGTGAGGTATATGATGAAAATGGTAAAATGGAAGAACTGAATGAAAATTAATATAATGATTTTGATGAATCTTTTCTAGGTTTTAGTGCAAACGCACCATCACCGCGTGTAAAGCAATCTCACTGGACAAATTTTTATGGAGATAGTGGAAGAGTTGATCACAGTAAAACATGTAAACTTGCTGATGAAAATGATAAATTAATATCGGCATCATATTCAAATGAAGGAGATAAAATAGTAACTGGTTGCTTTTCCGGTAGGGTTGTAATCTGGAATATTGCGAATGATGAACCAAAAATTGTACAAGATATTGCAAGACGTAGTGATCCCATCACTTGTGTTACTTTCTCAAATGATGACAGTTTAATTATATTTAGTTGGGACAAAAATATATGCATCCATTATGCTGACACTGGAGAATTTTTATCTCAGTTTTGTAATAATTTTCCAATTAAGTTACTTTTATTTGTTCCTGAATTTGATACAACTCTCATAGCTATTAATAGTAGTACAATAACAATGTGGACATGGAACCAGATTGGGTTAAAGATATTAGAACCGTCCATGACTTTATTAGATGATAGAGGACAAGCAAATTTCTTGTGTGGTGCTCTGACTAGCGATGGAACATATTTAGTAGCTGCTTCTACTGACCATTACATTCGGATGTGGCATATTGGTACTGCTAAAATTGTTCAGGAAATTCTAAATAATAAAGGGTGAGTTAATTGTGATATCGAGATTACATACTTAATGTGAAAAACATTGTTTATTAATTTATTACAGACTGATTATATGCTTAGATACTTTTTATGATGATACAAAAAATACCGTCCATATGCTGTTGTCTGGTTCTGATGATAACACAGTTAAACAGTGGCATATCCAACCTGTACTGCAATACAAAGATACTGCCACATTGCTTCCAATATTTGATTGCTTTTGGAATTATTATTCCAGTACTCCTCGTATAGCTGTTGTGAATACATCAAACAGAGTACAAGTAATGAACGGACATAGCCTTATAATTGAGACTGATAGAATGCGTAGTCCAATCAAGGCTGTTAGATTTTCACTTTGTGGTAATAAAATTGCAATTGGATTAGAGAATGGTGATATTATGGAATTTGATTACAAGAATCGTCATTATGAAACCTTAATGAGTTTACATGATTCTGTTGTCCTTTTAAAATACTTTAGTGCTGTGAAAGATGGCTGTCAAAATTGCAGCAAAAATGATTTACTATTAGAAACGGCACTTTTAGTTGCAACTGCTCAAAATGGTTGGGTTACTATATATAAAAATGGCCGTGCTTTATGTTTAATCCAACCATCTCCATCAAATGTTTCCTTAAAACAAGTGCCAATTGTCCCCATAGTGCAATGTTTTTATATAAGGGCAGCTGAAATGTTGCTTTCTGTTTCGGAAAATCGTACTATCAAGAGTTGGAATTTGGAGGATGGATCTTGTAGTATTTTAATTGGTGATAAAATCTCGGAAAAAGAATCTTCCAATTATGTTGTAACAATGGCCACTATTTCCAAAGATCAGTCCCTCTTAGCAATAACAATGGCTGATGGATGTTTTGAAATTTATTCTTTAGATGTTAACAATTCTGTGATAAGTTTAACTTGGAATCAGGGAAAATGTTTTGAAAGTCCATTAAGAAGTTGTCGGTTTTCACATAATGGAAAGATTTTAGCATTGGGTCAAGACAATGGTAATATAGTGGTAAGTTAATTGAATTTTTTTTTAAATTATAAATGTTAGAAATATGCTTAATTAATTTGTATTAGTACTATGAGAGTAAGTAGCTTCCATGCTAAGTGAGTTGACTATGAAAATATATGCCACATGTTGTACATACCAAAGTGATACAAACAAGCCTATTTTCTTTACAGATATGGAGTGTAGATTCAAAGATTTCCATGGGAACATTGTACTTACATAAATCATGGGTCCGATATTTACTTTTTTCTCCAGCACCAGCACTGATTCTTATTAGTGTTGGAGAACAATTAGCTTGGTGGGATTTAACAAAATTACCTCAAGATAAACACCCGTAAGTTATTACATTTGTTTTACTGTTAGAACTGTTTTGACACTATACTAAATTTTGTGGAAATTTTATAAAAGAATTTTTACAAAAATTTTGAAAATTTTTGGTACATTGTTGTAGCGAGTTGTATGCAACTGCATAATTTTTTACAAAATTTTTGATGTGGGCGTGCGCGACATCAATTTATTTACAGTTGTTTGCAATGACCTTTAATACGACTCGTAAACATAACCTCAAATAATAGGGAAGCAAGCAAATGTGTAGGCGATCAGCTGATGTTGGTTTGCATATGGACACGCTCACGTTTACTGCGCATTTTCTGCAAGAAATTACCAATTTTTAGAACATGTTCTATAAAAATTTTGTTGACAAAAATTTCTATGTGAACTCCGTTTGCAACGACTGAGAATTTTTTAAAAAAATTAATTTGTACAAATTTTTTTAGAAAATTTAGCATAGTGTCAAACAGCGTTATCAAAAATTACAAAGCTACAAAAAATGTTTCTAAAGAAAATATGTTTTTGGAAAAAAAAATTGAAAGTTCTCAGCCTAGGCACTAAAAAGTTATCAACAAATTTGTACTGCGACATTTTTGTTTAGTACACTTACAACTTACTGATGATGACCAAAACCATCTCGAAACGTGACTTATAGTTACAAAACATGCCATACTAAAAATTATAAAAATCGATCAAAGCCTCCCAGGAGTCTGCAGTTAAGCTGTCCCAACCTTTTGGAGACACCCTGTATATTTAGAAACAAAAAATGTTCCATATGTGGTGTAACATAACCTTGCATTATAAGAACTTACGATAAACTAAGACCTTTAGGCCGGCTAGTGCTAGAGGGTGGCCTTGACCATGGGATAAGGAAGTTATATATACAATAAAAACATATAATAGTTAATACATACATTAAAAAACCCAAAGTAAAGAAGGGCGCCAGTGCTAATTACAGAAAAAAGCACAAAAAAAAATCAGCAAATATAAATAATATACAAAGTTCAAGAATTTCTAATTAAAAATCACAATCAACAAAATTCAATGGTTTAAATATTATAAATGCAAGAAAACTTTTGTAGATAACAAATATACTAATCTAGAAATAGCATTCAAATAATAAAATATTTTCTCGCATGAACATATAAGATATAATTCTAAGAAAAATTTGTAAGAGTCTTATCAACTCACACCACTCATCTAATCTTAGAAGGCATTGAAATACTAAAAATTTTAAAAAATTGGAAAATCTAATACAGTGGAACCTCCATAACTCGAAATCCAAGGGACGCGATTATTAGTTCGAGTTATAGAAAATTTGAGTTACGAAAAATAATTTTTTTTATATGTAAATGTCGTTTAATACATAGAAATGTACATAGTTTATTAAATACAAAGTATGCAATTGCATATAAAATTAGGACATACATATAAATTTTATTTTTTATGAAAATAATCAGTGATTAGGTTTTGGTGGAAACTTTTTTTTGATACAAATAGTTTCATAAAATAATTCAATCTTCACTAATGAACTATAAATTGCATCCGTAGTATTTTCTTTCATCATAAAAAACTTCTTCAGTGTGTTGAAGGCATTTCGAATTTCTCAATGTGAAGGTCTGGTTGGCGCAGCTTCTTCAGTGTCGTTATCATCACTGTTTTCTTGGTCTTCGTTTTGAGTAACATTTGAAGCCACACTATCTAGGATTTCTTGATTGGTAGGATGTAGTAGATGTTTTATTTTTGATAATAGTAGATAATGTACTAGGCAGTATTTTGTATTTGTTGGCAATGGTTTTTTTCTTAATACCATTTTTGACTTTTTTTAAAATTTCAATTTTTTGTTTAATATTAAGACTTTTGAGATGACGTTTCGGTGCCATTTTATTAGATATTGACCATGCAAAAGAATCACATGAACTGAACTTCTGACGAAAATGACTAGGAAGAGTATAAGGAAATCCATTTGAACGAAGCGTAATACATACATATAAAATAATAAGAATAAATGTATCGTCGTATAATTTCCATTTGCTGCTCCATATGCATACTATCTAGTGCAGTATTCTAAGAAATATAAAAATTTGTATCAAGTTGATGACATACTAATAATTTGTGATACGATTTCGTTGTCAACGTCTACTTGTTTAACCATAGACAGCAACAGAAAAAGATAAAGGCCATAAACTTTCTTTGAATTCGAGTTACGGGAACTTTTGTAGCTTTGGTTCCTCTATTTTCTTTTGAGTTAAAGAGATTTTTGAGTTATAGAAATTTAAGTTATGGGAGTCAAAATACGTGCAATTAGTATACGAAATGCAAGGGGATGCAATAAAGCAAGCAAGATCTAATAAGACAAAAACTTAAGAAATGCAGCTTAAGAAATATAAAACCACTTACCACAGAGTCCTTCATTGAACCACAGGCCTGTGTTTCATGAAGAATACCAAGCTGTAACAAAACCTCAACACCTTACGTCTTCCCAAGTCTTTAATTACAATATTAAAAAATTTTTATATAAATATATAATCAGTAACTCTTATGAGACAAAATTATGATTTGTTGATAGCAACATTACTTATAGAACATTTTATTTATTTTTAATACGAGAAAAGAAATTTATAATTTTGAACAAAAAGAATTTTATTGGTGTATTACACTGGAACACCATCTACCGGCAGTTGGAATCAACCTGGGATTTAGGATGTAAATGAAGAATTGAATTTGGTAGCCACTGAATACAATGAAAGAAGTTGTTGAAATAACGATGTAGTAGCTTGAAAGCTTGGAGGTCTGCAATGGGCGTCTTGAAGATCAGGAAATTGGGTGTAGCTTGAAGATCATGACTGGGGTGGTTTTCAAGCTTAACGTGAATTCGACTCACATTAGTCCAAACAAATCCCGAGAAGAAATAAATTTACCCTTGAACTACTGAGGCTTCGAACAAAAAATTTGAAGGATCTACCACTGCTTGACAACCCTACATGCACCCGCACAAACACCCCAACGTCTGCTTTTGCACCAGATGCTCGAATGAATCTCCAACAAACAAATAAGAATTCAATCAACTGTCTCAGCATAAAAATAAATAATCAAATTCCTATTGAAGAGATCAATATTATTATTATTATTATTATTATCTTATTATTTTGTTAAAGTATTGCTAATCAACCAAATTGGGAAAGCAAGATTAAAAAAAAGGAAAGAAAAAATTTCAAACCTTCCAAAGACCAAAACGTGATCAGTAAATACGAGTATAATTATTAATTGAATTAATGAAAGAAAATCAACATAAAGTTTATTTCTACAGGAGATACTACATTGAAAGGAACTAGAAGGAAGAAGAAATTTGATATCAAGTAGCTACAACTGCCTACATTTTAAAAATTTACACAAGACGGGTGCAAAAGAAAAATTCAAAATATGATAACAATTCATTACAATTTAAATTAATTAAATTAATTTAAAAATCTTTACCGCAGGTAAGATTCGAACCTACATAACCTTATCTTGCGTAAGGTGCACTAACCAACTGTGCTACCGAAGTAGCTATTCTAGTTGGTTAGTTAGGCTCGAATCTTTCTAGATAATAAATTTATTTTAATAATTTTCTTGAGTTAATCACTCATGACATACATTAAATTATTAATGACGTCATTACAATAGTTAGTGTACCTTACGCGAGATAAGGTTACGTAGGTTTGAATCCTACCTGCGGTAAAGATCTTTAAATTAATTTAAATTGTAATATGAAGTATTATTTAATAATTTAATGTATGTCATGAGTGATTAACTCAAGAAAATTATTAAAATAAATTTAATAACAATCCATTTAAATTAGCTAACCAGATCTAAATTGATAGTAAATAATCAACACAATTTCAATTGTCTACAGTAAGAAAATAAAATTAAAATTGAAAATAGTTATACACTTGCAATAAGAAAGAATTAAAGAGCTTATCAACTCGCTAACTGATAGCAAAATATAAAAAAAAAAACTAATTCAGGATACCCAACACTATCTAAGCGACCACATATACAAAATAGAAGAAAAAATCCCAACTGTAATAATTGCTATTTATCTTCAAAATTTTGGTTGAGCACATGATTCTTGGCATAACCCCAGAGGAAAGAAATCTAATGGTATTAGATCAGGGGATCGTGCAGGCCAGGGTGCTGCAGAATGCATTAATTTATAGCATAAGAAATCAAAATAACCCTATCATGTTTACATCATTAGAATCGTGACAACAAGAGCTATTCAAAACAATTTTCAATTGTTTTTCCGCCTATTTAAAAAAATGAGGTTGATGATGGATACGGAAACCGAAACGTTGTATAGAGATTTTGTTAGCGTATTTTAATAGAGAACAAAAAGTGGCAATGAAAAAGTGGTTTTAGTTTTCAGATGTCTCTTCAAATAAAGGAAAGAAAAACTAATAACGAAAATCGAGAAATCTATTTTTTTTTAAATATCTCTGAAACTATCCAAGATATCTAGATTTTGCAAATGCCAACAAAAAGGTCCTATAAATAGCCAACTTTCATCCCATTTAACCGATGCTGAATCTCTTACCGTTTTCAAGATCCCCATGCTGTGCATCCTTATCTTGGACACACTGTATATCTATCATTTTGTTCAGATGGGAAATTTTCAAATGAACAAAGTTTGGTCATTTCAACCGGCATTACAATTCCCTTATGCTTTTCTCCAGGTTGATTGTCAAGCCCTATATTCATAAAAAGTACATTCCCTAAGAAATCCAACTATATAAGAATATTAATAACACTGGAGTATACTATTATGATATGAACAATGTATTAAACCGTCGTCTGTTAAAATAAACATTGCCAATTTCTATGGAAACCATTAACTATGTTTATCTTAAGCTAAAAAATTGCTTAAGGCTAACTTGATCTTTCTTTAATAGACATCCATTAAAACGTCTTAAATCTAATAGATCATTGCTAATATGACCCATTATATTTAAAATAAAGTTATATTGTGTCATGTGTAAATGTATTTCCTAGTATAAGAAGAGAATGAAATTAATAAATAGTTTAGTGCCAAAAGCAATGGTTTTTGAATTTTTGTCCTAACTTCATAAGTAATGGAGTTATGAGAGAATTTGACTTAAGTGGAACACCCTGTATATAAGATTATTTGTTCTGATTTTCTAGCAGAGTATAAGTATTACAACTATTTTTTATATTGCAGTAAGAATTGTAGAAGATGGTCAAATTCAGCAAAAAAGAGGAATTTAACAATAGATGTTACAGCACAGATGTCGAATCTAAACCTCGGGTTGTGGAATGACAAAGAAGGTCGAACTGATAAACCACACCTTCTGTCAGCAATAAAATTACGTGGATTGCATTCAACTTACATCTCAGCTTCCCATGATTTTACCTCATTTTTTACTATTGATAAAAATGGTTACCTTTATATAATGGAAATATTAAGACAAAACTTCGGATGAGGTAAAATGTGATGTATTAAAACTGCCTAATTTATACATATTGTGTCACATTATAATTGATTGTGATAAAAGTATTAAAGCTTTTCTTAAAGCAATTTTATCTAGGGTAAGTAAATATATTTTTATAACAAAAGTTTTTAGCTCAAGTTTTTATACGTAATGTAAGGATACATTTCATTTTAGTGTTAAGTTTTTCATATATTTTTTAGTTTTAAATTTTGTTGTTGTATTCCTTATATTTTTGAAAAAAAGGTTGTTTTGTTATTAACAGTAGGTTTTAGATAAATGATGTTAGGTATAAAATGTAACTGAATTTGTTTTGATTTAGTTACTATGTAGAGGACAATTTTTAACAAAAATTTAAGTATTTTGTGAACATCTGCTGAAGAGTATTTATTCACTTCATTAAATTTCATTTGAAAGATATCAAATGGTAAAGAATTCTTTATTTGCCAGTTAATCAAGTTCACATTCATTTTTACATATCACAGTTTTAAAATAGTGCAGGCGCAGGCGCTAATTGATCTCAGATGCACAGATTTTGACATTAATTTATTCTGAATACATAAGAATCAAACATTCTGTTAATGAATTTGTTTATTTGCAACTGCCAAACCAAAAAATCCTCTTATAATATTTTAACTACTTTTTATACCATTACTTACAATAGCGTTTTATCACTTATTAATTATTTATGCATGCTTTCTTACAGAACATTTTATATTTTATATATTGTGTATATTAGTAACTAATTAATTAACATATTGTTTTCTGATTGTTTGAGGGAATTACTTAATGACCTAAAAGTATAAAAAAAATAATATAAAATATTGCAGTAACTATTATGTATGGTAATTCTTAGACATGATGTGTATTTTTGATACTTAATTACAATGTGTCCAGCGTGATCTTAAAAATATTTTGTCTGTCCAAGCATTCATAATATTTTGTTATTTCTTTCAATAAAATCAGGTTTAACAAGTAATTTTCTAATGTATTTATCAAGTTCTAGGAATTGCTCAAACTTATCAAAAATGTATTAAAAAATAAATAAAACTTGACGAAATTTCTAGGTTATGCTGGATAGACTTATTATTTTGAAACCGCTGCATGTTAAATTTGAATGCTTATTAGATTGATTGTATTATTATTTAGGTAATTAGAAATTGTGTATTAGGTTCATTTATGTATTATTTTGACTGATTTATTAGATTATTACTAAACCCATGTCTGCTTTACTTACTACTAATAGCTCATTTTTAAAAAATTTACCATTTAATTTCTTTATACTTTTTATTATTGCAAATTAAGAGATTGTATGTTCACCAAAATATTAGGCAAATATATGTAAGACTTCTTTTATATTGCTCTACATACAATTGCCTTTTGTTAGAAGAATTATTAAGTGAGCATTTGCTGACAAAAAGCAAGGACCTTTTTTTTTTACTTATATCACATTGGCAAGTGTTCAAAAAAAATAAAACTTCAAAGTGCAATTTTTTTGCTGTGTGTGCAATAAATACAGTGATTGTATTGCTAACAGTGATTGTGATTATTTATAATACTTGCAAAATAACTTTAGTGAAATGTAAAAATGTGATGTAAGTATATAGATGAGGAATAATCTACAAGTTATACTTCTATATGTTAAAGTTTTGGATTTTTATAATTATAATGAAGTAATGATTCTCAAATTAGTACCAAGTTTTTACTATGCCCATAATACTAGAGATGATATAAATAATCATGACAGTATGGATTAACAAATAGCATAAACTGATTTTTAGCATTACTTTAGAATTTTTGATAATCATAAACAAAACAAAATTATAAAAATCCTTTACTTAGCACATCTATTAGGGTGTGAAGTTTATCTAAGAAAAATTGTATTTTGTAAAATATTTGAATTTGAAGATTATGTATTTGAAATTATTTAAAGTACTATCGTTTGTATTCAAATACATTTTTTTTTACTAAGTATCAGTCTGTTATTATTTATTTTAAAATATTTACAGTTGCAGGTTATTATGAAAGTAAATGACAACTATAGCATGGTACAATAGACAGTAGAAAAATGGACACAACTAAGGAGAAAAACTAAATGTTAACAATCTAGATGTATTGCATATTGTTTGAGACTTTAAATTATTTTTAATTTAATTACATTTTTGCATGATATTTATGTTGTAATGACATTTTGTATGATATTTATGTTGTAAGAACACTCTCTTGGTCGCTAGCTTCTGGTTCTTCTTCAACTACTTCCTCTTCTTCTTCTGCTTCTTCCTCTTCTTCAATTTCATCTTTTCCCCTTCTGTTTCTTTCTAAACATTTCTTGATAGTTCTTAAATAGTTTGGTGGTATATTGGTTTCTCTTAAATCTAGCCATTGCAGGACTTTGTTGTGCTCTAGACCCAATGCAATTGCCTTTAAAATAAAAAGTAATTGTATCAAAATGATCAAAACATTATATTCCACCATAAATAAAAAAAGATAGTGACTGTGTCTTAGTTAGTCTAGTACAGACTGCTGGCTGAGCTGTCTTGCATTTAATTCCCAGCTGAAACCTACACCAGGTTGTTAAAGTTCTCTTACTCGCAATCAGAAGGCAATGGCAAAGTATTAAATTATACTTTGCCCAGGAAATTCCCTTAAATAGAAGTGCTTTTGGACATTTCTGGAGGTTTGGAATTCACCATAGAATGTAGGATTCCCATCTGCTCATGTCTACTGAACCCACACAACACAAGTGCAGAAGGGGAATCACAAACTTTCTGCAAAAGACCTGGCACTCAAAGAAAAAAAGGTGAATAAGAATTTTCATAGGAAATCACTCAATCTTAAAATAACTAGTTGCATGACAATTTTTAAAAATTTTTATTATTTTCATATAATGTTCCTAGATGGTCCAAATCCGCACCCCGTTTTTGGCAATTTTAGACATTTTCAGAAAAATTTACTTTCACAATGATTGAAAGAGATAGAAATTTGGGACAAAACCCATTCTGTTCCCCTTCAAATAGATTTTCTGTTATATATTCTTAGTCTAAGACAGTTCCCATCTGCTAAAATCAAGCCTAGAAATGTGATGACCAATTTTGAAAGAACTCTATCTTTGAACTTTATTGTTTGTATGAAAGCTTGATGTCTGTGGCTTATCAGCAAGTGTCCATTTACAAAAAAGTAAACCCATTTCCCTTTGTCTAGCAACAGCTTAAACATAGCTGCTTGTTGAGATTTTCAAAATACACAACTTTATTCACCATTGGTAGATTTTCCTTGATATGCTGAATAAGATACTTTTGAAAAGTTGTAAACCGGACTGTATTGTGATTTAAATATTCACTTAACACACATATGCTAGTACTTTTTAGTTGATGATTGTTTTTGAAATAGATAGCAAAAGGATGTAAAGTTGTCTATATTTGTCCAATGAAAACTTTGAACTTTGTCTTGTATGATAAGAGTATAGTTTTCAGCAAAGTCTCTCAATACTAAATTCTCGCTTTCATTTAAATTCTCCATTTACTTCTTTATAGCTTGTCCCTGCACTTTAGATATGCAATGGTGTTTTCTTAGAAATAGAAGTTTTTCTGTAAGTCAAATCAATTCAGAGGTGGTTTGAACAGCATCTATCAGCTTTACATGATCAGTACTGACCCACTGCTTGTATCTTACTCCATCTGGCTCTTCTTTCAGTTCATTCGATAATTGTTCTTTGATGGTATCAATCGCAGGTTCAGGGCAATTATGACACTCATATGATGGATGCATAATTGTCCACATCACAAATCAGATTGAGTAAATCCTTATAGCCAACATTCAACTTTCCTCCTTCTAACATCAATTTAATATACACAGACACAAACAGTATGTGTACCAGAAGGACCACCTAATACCCTCGACACACTGATCATTAATCCTAAATTGGGAATTTATTTTGGTGTATGTCACTTCATCATTTTCTTAATGATCATTTAAAACACCATTTATACGAAATGGTGATTGAAATTCCGATGTTGTTTCGAGAAACACAATCTGCAGTTGTCAGTAAACATTGCCTTTATTTTTTAATTGTGCGGGGTGTGAATACTTATGGTTACTCACCCAGCTGATATACGACAACGTTCTGTGAGTTCAATGAGTGATAATATTTTATATGCAATTTTACAATGCTTTTAATTATAAATATAAAACCCATCTGCGTCCATTTAAATTCAAATGTTAATACCTTTTCTTCAATTTTCACGGATTCCGAAAAAGAATCTTGGAGTTTTCTTCTAACTCTTTCTGTGGTTCTCTTTGTTTTGCCAACTAAGATACCTCACTGTTTCTCTAGAAACTGAGCATGCTGAAACAGGTCGCAATTTTGTTTAAGAAAATGCTGAAAAGAAGAGGTCCAAAATGAGAGCACTGAGGAACTCCTGAAGAAGCATCGTTAGGCTCTGAGCAAAATTCTCTTATAACTACCAGCTGTAATCTGTTAGAAAGATATGAAACAAGTCACTGCAACAGATTGCCTGAGACGCCCATGTTTTATAGTTTCTGAATAAGAATAACATGATCAATTTTGTCAAATGCTTTACCAAAATCAGTGTACACTATATCTACTTGTAATCGCTCATCCATTGCTGAAAGTACAGAATAAGTCATTAATTTAGTATTAGTGAAATATTTTTTGAAGAAACTGTGCTGTTGGAGTATGATGTAATTTTTTATTGAATTGAAATTGAAGTCGTGTACACCTCTTTGCATAAATAATCTTGCAAATCATTTATTTAATGAAGCAATTAAATAAATATACGAAATCTAATTTCATATTTATTATCCAATGTCGTCTTATGGGCTCTTAGGAAACAAATTTTGTGCAATTAATGCTAAATCAGATTTCGTGTATTTAATCAATTCATTCATTAAGAGAATGTACTACGACATTATTTATGCAAAAAGCTGTACAATCAGCTCAAATATTTTGCTAACTATTGGAAGTTTTGAAATAGGTCTATAATTTTTGACATTGGCTTTGTCCTCCAATTTAAAGATCGGTGATACATGAGCAATTTTCCACAACTGTGGAAATGCACCTTCAGCTATGAATTTATTGTAGAGCATTGTAAGAGTTACACTGATTGAAATAGACAAGTCCTTGATGAAGATAGCTGACAGATTATTATATCCAGATCCTTTGCTAGGGTCAAGGGCCTTAGATGTTTTGATGACTTGGTCTAAATTAATTACAATGTTGTTCAAATTTAATTGGGACACTTTCTCAGAGTGTTGTAAATCGAAAGTAGTAGTAAATATGCAATGGAAGAACTCTGCAAACAAATTACATATGTCTTGACCAGTATTAACAGCTTTGGCTTCATACTTTAATAAATTAGGCATACCATTATGTTCCTTTTTGCTTTTTCGATATAAACTTCCAAAACTGCTTAGGATTAACTGTAATTCCCTGCTCCGTTGTTTACATGTATTTAGTGTATGCTTGTTTTATAAGTGCTTTAGCCCTTGACCTTCACAAAGAGAATTCTCTGTAATCAACCACAGATTTTGTTTTTTTTTGAATATTCTATGCACAGAATATTTCTTATATTTTCATTATACCAAGGTGGACAGCCACATTTTGAATTTTTTCTAGGTGAAATATATACTTCGATTCTTTTGAAGATTATGGAATTAAATATGTTAACCGCTTGATCTACTTTGCAATTTGAAAAGTTTGTATTTTAATCAACTTAATATAATTAGCTGAGCTGTAATTAAATGTCTTTTAATTATTGCTGGAAGACACCAGATGATACGTACTATGTCAAAGTCAATGATAATTTCAGATGATGGACAGCTAATATAGGCATACCTATATTTTTCTTTACATAAAAATAACTTTTGAGATGAAAGTCTTTAGATCATGGATTATTAACTAACATTAGCAAATATCGTGAAAAAGAAATAAAAACATTAACATTAGCGAAGTTATAAGCTCAATCTGTTTGTTGTTGATGAATTTCACCACATACACTTTAAAGCCAATTGCACCAACAATCTGATTGCCAT
Source organism: Ignelater luminosus (assembly GCA_011009095.1). Lineage (NCBI taxonomy): Eukaryota > Metazoa > Arthropoda > Insecta > Coleoptera > Elateridae > Ignelater > Ignelater luminosus. The sequence goes on from VTPC01005816.1 coordinate 16,427, forward strand.
CAAAACTGATTGATGACCAAAGACCATAAGTATGGTTTTTGATCTATCGTTGAAACAATCAGCTCTTGAAGGTACATATTTGAAAATGTGGTACAAAATTACTTATTTTTATTGAGACTGTTCGGAGCCCTATCTCATGTAAAATGTCATATCCAGAATTTCAAAATCTTCATTCAGTATCTACTGAAATATTGTATTATGCCATTCCTCGCTGAACGTTTAGTATAAACAAATATTTTGTGTACTTTTTTGTTTCCTTAGATACTGTAATGCCTTTTTATCTTTGATAAACAAAACCAGCCAACCCACGGTTTTCAATTGACTCGTGCGCTTGACGCCATCACTAGTTTGTTCCCTGTTACGATGGCTTGACGTCACATGCAACATTGTCAATTCATTTGTGTTCTGTTAATTTTCTTCAGCCATATTATTTCCCGCACGTAGAAAAAAAAATTGTTCGTAACTTTTGCGTTAAGAGCTTTTTTTGAAGTGGTCTTTACCGCACTACTTATGTAAATAACTATCTCATCAATTCATTATGGTGCAGTTTTTAGAAAAGTTCTAGTTTACACGCTCAAGACTATGAAATTTGCCCACTTAAGACTGCGGTTGAGGGAAAAACACTATTTGTAAATCTATTTTCTTATCTACCAGATTCGATGAGTAGAGCGCAGAACCACAGATTTAATCTGTGGCAGAACTATGCATGCCATCCTCACCTCATATGTTCTAAATTCCTGGGGAGGGGGTATTGTGCTCTGAGGGTAACTTTTCCGTCCGGGCCATTCCATAAAATGTTATTAAAAAGCTAACAACAAAATAAAGAATATCGAAGTAAGGTCGAGAAATATTCTAACAGTTATTAAAAGGATTTTTGCAAAGTTGAAAGCAAATAAACTCCTGAAACATTTTAGAAAGCGTCGGCATAATAGAACATCAGGAGATACGAGTACTTAGATGGAGACCATACCGTAATAAATACCGAGAGATCGTTTAAGGATCGTTTGCATTTCTAATTAGAGTAGGCTATGACCATTATACAATTTCGGTCGGTACTTTAAACACAATCAAGAAAATGACGATTACGCAAGTGACATTTGTGTTATTTTAACCTAACCTTAATCTAACGTAAAAACCAACAGCAGCGAAGCAAAAAGTAACGTAGTATTTTATTAAATATCTAAAGAAAAGTTCTGAAATGTTCGCCATTTACATCAAGACACTTTTGAACGCGCCTTTTAAGCCCATTAAAAATATTTTGAAGAATCCGAG
>VTPC01005821.1:0-12074 GCA_011009095.1 Ignelater luminosus
CAACAACCATACTAGTTACACATACTCCCATAACGTTGTTCCTCTACCAAAATTTATTTCTTGTATGGTTTGAAGTAATTTATTTTAGATAGAAGAAAACCTTTTCAAGATTGTTAATATACTTCACACTAATTAAGTTAGAAATGATGATTTATGTGTTTAACGAATTCTCTGATAGGTACTACTTACAGATTGTATATATGTACGTTGAGTGACTTACCTGAAAAAGAATGAAAATATATTAGAATCAGTAAAAAATTACACACAATGAAAACTATCACCAATACCTCGGTTTGCGTACAAAATTCAATATTTCTACCTTTTTGACAAAACATAATAAGTACTAGTTAGTAAATATTTGCTCAAGTCTATCTATTCATTTGTTTATTCGACGACGAATTATTTTTTAATCTATGTTATCCTTAATATACTTAAATAAACAAATTTATTTTACCAACTGTAGACTATGACAATCCAATTAATTAAAGTAAATATTTGATCACATCTTTAATTCATCACTTACTACTGCTACACTACCTAATACCAGTAAATCAATTCGACTTCTTTACCTTACTGTTTATATTTCTACAGTTACATCCATAGAAATCGAATCCCCTAAACTGAAAAACTTCAAACAATATAAATTAAACTGTATCACAGTCTTCACAAAAGAAGCCAATTGTCATTGTGTCCTTTTTCCATTATTTCACTCTTTATTGCTGTGAAAATTTGAAACCTAATCTCAGAAAAACTCAAGTTTGTTACGCCCGTTCTGAAAGTATTTCAGTTAAAAGACGATCTAAATTGCTATTCTTAAAGCCAACGAATGGATTTAAAGCACCTACTTTACTAAATGTCCCATCTTCTCCTTTAGCTAGGAAAACTTCAGAATCACTTCGCACCTGATTTTCAAAGACCCCTTTGATCTATTAAAGTTGACACAAACAACATGCTCATCCCCTCCATACGGCATCCGTATAGTAGTAGTAGTAAAATGAACTGACTAAGATAGTAAACGCTTTCATCTGAAAACTAAATTTGCTAAAAGCTCCCAAACTTACGTCAATTAACAGAAATAAATGAAGGGTCGGTTAGTTTGATAACGTTTATTGACGAACAGAACAGATTAAAGAGGAAGTGACCTCTATTAAAGGGAGCTTACTTCCGGTTTGGTACTTCCGATATAGATAACATGCTACATCCGTTATTAACTAGAAAATGTTAGACAAAATTGAAAATCTATAAACTCGATGACTTCATATATGCTAACGTAAGAGCTCAAACTCGAAAAAGCTCTCGTCGTATCGTACTTTGAATATTTGGTATCATAATTAAAAAATTCTTGCTATAATTAATTAACATGCAAGCGCTCATACACTCAAGCATGAAAAAAAAAACATAAAATGTTTTCGTTGATGTAAATTTTCAATGATGTTAAAATAAACCTGTGGGCCATCGATTTTTCCCGGTGATATAGAATGCAAAACAGCGGGCGGTGAGTTTCATTAAAAATTTTCATGGTCAAGCTTTTTAGACCAGAATTAATTATTACTGGATAATTTATGCAAAAATCCAATCACTGCTATTTATTCAATCTCAGATAAAATGATTTCAAATGAAAAATTAAACTGCGTCCCAATAAATAATCGTCAGCCATACAAAAGCCCTTTTCATTTAAAACGTTGTCACTTTGGCCAGAGCAGACACCCAAGTTTTTCCTCTGACCTTTGCTTTACATATTACACTTATAAGACGTGATCTTCCGTTGATGGCAGTTCAGTGAGTCGAGGGAAATCGCGACTATCTTGAGAATTCAAATTTCCTTTGTGTCTGTGCCTTTTGTTACAATTACGAGCAGAGTATTTTTGTCTTGAAACACGCACTTAAAATGTGTTTTGTGTGTACGTATATAAAGAGAAATGTAAACAATTTTAGAGTTAATTAAATTACGGCATTTAACTTTTAGTTATTGTGGAACTTCATGTTGCTATATTTGCCTTAGGAACTTTATTGCTTTGAAGATGAACAAATAAACAGGAAAGCGTCTAAGTTTTCTAACGTTAAAATACGTTCTTGTTTATTTATTAGGAGCTATTAAGATATCTACTAACATGAACTCTGCACTGTTTTTTATTTAACATGTTGATTAGCTGCTTTTAGGAAGGTTTATTGCATGGAAGTGAAACGCGACCAACTGTAGTAGTCATTGAGTAAATTCATTTTGTGCTTATAGCTTACTAATTTTAAGCTTTGTATTTTGTACTCAAATCATATCCGGATCTATAATTTTGTCTTTTGTAGTAATCAACTATCGTCTGCGATTCAGGCCGTTAACATAGGCATTTGTCAATTATTCTCAGCTAACTAACGAGCTAGTAGGTTGAGTGACTTCATCGTAATAAACATTTATAGTATCTAAATTTAACAGGAGTGAACTTACTGATACAATCAGTTTGAGTTTTGATTATAATTTCAATAACAGTAAGTCATTAACGTACTTGAAAAAAATTAATTTAAGAGCCTGAAGTTGTTACTTTTTGGTTTTTAAGATTAAACCCTTTTTGTCTAATCTATTATTTATTATCTCTAGCTAACGTTCTACCAATATTACACGTTCATTATTATCTTCTTCCTTATTAAGTATTATAATCATTACAAAGACAATATACAGTTGCTGGGATTATTACATTTCTTTATTTCATCATTTACGGAGTATGCAAGGCAAGCAACAAACACACGTTGTCAATAATTGTATTGTATCTCATATGTAACAATTGTTTATTGAATTTTTTAAGTCATTTAAAATAAGGTGTACTTAATGAAAGGTATGCAAGAAAGAAATATCTATGAAATAGCATTATTAGCAGAAAAGACAAAACAAGTGATGATAACATCAAAATACCTACAGACGTTACAAATGACGTAGAACGCCAGAAAACGCTATAGATGTCGCAATTTAAATATCTAGAAAGTGTCACTACAGAAAATGGAAGAATAGTAGCAGAATTAAACGATAGAATTAAAACCACTACAAAGCTATAGGGTAAAAGGCACAGTAGTTGGCAGGGATACAGTAATCGGCAAAGGAATGTTTTCATTAAAATAATAAGCAACTTCTACCTCTTATGTAATTTATTTATTTTCTAGTTAGTAGGCCTAACATTGCAGTATGCGTCTAGTAAATTTCGTATTGTTAGGTTAACTGTCTAAAATTTGCGTGCGGTTTTAGTGACGAGTGTCGTTCCTTTGATATTTTATTGGTAAGTTTTTATGAAATTCATAAGAGCATGCCTTCCGAAAATTTTACATTTACGCTAGGGTAATTGTTTTTACTAACAATATGCGTTTTAATACTGTTGTAGTAACATTCCTTTATACTTTGTGACATATTCTAACCTAAAATATTTTAAGATTCTTATTAATTTTAGGGTTGGCAATAACTATATCATGCATATGAATAGAAATACAGTTATTGACAGGGTAGCCAATAACTGTAGATTGGTACTAAAAATTAGTTTTGATGGAAGACATTGTATTCTTCTGCATAAAGTTAATACATAAGAAAGAGACGTAAATATTACCTTAAAATTCTGTTCTGCACAGTTATTGGCTAGGTGCCAGTAACTGGCAATAACTGCAACTTGGATTATGTCAATAACTGTAACATAGCACATTTAGTACATTTTTAGCCTGATCTGATCAATCTAAGGAAGGATTATTATCTTAACTAGTACTCCCCTACCAATTGATCAAACAATTAGAAAATTAAAATTGATAAAATCGCAACAGCTGGTTGAAAATTGTCGTCTAATTTTAATGATATTTATTTAGGTAGTCTCAATATGCCAAAGGTTAAAGAAGGTGTAGCCTACAAGAAAAAATATTCAGAGGATGCGGTTACTGCTGCACTCAATGCTATTGAAAATGGAATATCAAAAATTAGGGCTTCACACGTCTTTGGAATTCCCAGATCTACCATACAGTTTCGTCTAAGCAAGTCATTTACTAAAACCGCTCATGGTTCTAGCTCTATATTAACTAAAGCAGAAGAATAAATTTTGGAGGACTGGATAATAGAATGTGCTAAAAAAGGATTTCCTCGCCGCAAAGATGACATTTGTTTATCCGTAAAACAGTTTTTGGACGAAAATCCGAGACCAACCTCTTTTACAGACAACGTTCCAGGGAGAGGCTGGTACCGATCATTTCTTAAAAGACATGAAAATGTTGTCTTAAGAACTGTCGCAAGTGTTACTCAAGCAAGTGGGAATATCTCAGAAGGAGACATAAAAAATTGGTTTGATAATATTCATTCATATTTATCCCAAGAAGGTTATGATCACATACTGCAAGATCCAACTCGTACCTTTAATGGAGATGAAACAAATTTTTAAATGTGCCCAAAGAATCAAAAAGTTCTTGCACCAAAGGTTTTGAAAAACGTTTACGAAATTGATACGGGAAATGCAAAAGCAACCTTAACCGTTATGTTTATGTTTTCAGCAGCAGGGGAAATTTACACCACCCATGATTTCCTAACGTTAGATTAAGATATGAATTAGCACAGTCTGTTCCTAAATCATGGGGTATAGGACTAAGTGAAACGGGTTGGATGAAATCTGAACTTTTTTATGAATATATATCTCAAGTTTTCTATCCCTATATTAAGAAACAATATGTAACATTTCCCGTTATTCTTTTTGTTGACTGGCATAAAACTCATCTGGATAAAAAAGTTTCTGTACTTTGTTCTAATTCAGGGATCAGATTAATTGCATTATACCCTAATGCTACACGTATTCTTCAGCCTGCGGATGTATCAGCATTTAGACCTATAAGATCAGGTTGGAAAAGCGCAGTACTAGACTGGAGAAGAACTAACCTCACTCAGGAAATAAATAAAGGAAGTTTTACTTTCATACTTCAAAAGGTGATTGAAAAATTTAGCGCAAAACCAGAAAACGTTCAACACGGATTCAGATCTTGTGGTTTATACCCTTGGAATAGTAATACTATAGATTCAAGTGTAGAAATGTGGCAATCTTAGAAAGTTCTGATCCTCAAAATTTAGCTACAATAACATTTGAAAAGTTTAAAGAAAAAGTGGGTAATGAGTATTTAAAAAAGTTTGAAACGATAAGACGCGTAACAAAATTGCAACGAAGACTTTTTTAGATTATATAAATTATGGCAAGAATTTACCAAAGGAAAGTAGATCATGAAGATATTCAATCAAATAAAGCACCGAGGAAAATGCAAAGCATGAAGTACCACCAGAAGTAACTGCCATTCAACTAACTGAGAATACTAAAATTGAAAACGGCAATGTAAATACGACTACTAATGTCTGCAACATTTCTAGTAATTTGGTAGAAACTAACAATATTCACCTTCAATAGATTCGATTAATTATGACAACTTTGAAACCTTTATTCATAGTCTGCCTGTAATCACAGAAGATCAAATGGACATGTTAACTACAAGTTGTATAGATCAACAAAATGTAGAAGATACAATAAAAGATTTTTGAATAGGACACCACTTCAGGAAATACTGTACTGGCCACAAAGACAAGCTAGGAAAGGTAATAGAACAACTGAAAGAACTCATTTTGTATTAACATCTGCTGAATATCAAAACCAAATTCGTAAAAAAGAAGAAGAAAGGAAAGACTAGAAAAAGAAATGAAAAATGAACGAAAACGTTTAAGATTACTCAACAAGGAACAAAAATAAAAGCTGAAAAACTTAAGATTGGTTAGCAAAGAACAAAAAAAAAAGAAAAAACTAAAAACCACACGCAATGTTACAAAGAAAAATATAACAAACTCTGACAGAAGCTTCAAAGAAGACAAACAACATGAGAATTGTATTCAAGTAAATCCAGAAAAATTTGAAGAAAACGCCAATAAAGACAATAAAATAAATATCCTGTCTTGTATAGATGTGACCCCTAAAGTGCAAGTGCCCAAGGGTGCTGCAGTAAAGGGTTAATGTTACTCTTGTACCTAAAATATTAATAATATTCGATTAGGAGGAAAATGCGAGTACCTTACTAGAACATTTCATCAATGTTGTATTCAGGAAAATCAATCGTCTACTGAAACAAGTGTCTTCTATGTAAAACGTGTGGTAGAAAATACAAATAAACAATACGATACCGAACTTTAATAACATTTTAAGAGTTCTTTGTTTTCTGCAAAATAGAATATTGCCTTTTTATGTTCTGTGTAGGTACCTACTTCAAATAAAACATTTATTAATATACCTACCCACTACAGTTTTTATTCCTAAACATAAATTTAAAAAAAATAGTACTCTAGTTATAGGTGCCAATAACTGTATATTCAATATTACTAATAACTGCAATCTTCATGCCAACAACTGTAATTCGTGATGTTAGTTAATTTAAATTTTTTTAATTAAATTAATGGGTAAGTATACAGCTATTGTGCATGGTGCTACAGACACCTCAATATATTGCTATCTCAACACTAGTATTGTTTCAAAACAAGTACATGAAGCTAATTTACAAAAATTAATGCTGTGCTTCAAAACTCTTAAAGTGCGAATCATCGTACTTTGAGTTAACCAAACACACATTCAGTAAACGCAAATTAAAATGTATACTCGCTGAACATACTTACACACTAACATATAACTCTGAAGTTGTTAAACAAAAGAGAAAGAAAAAGGCCGCGGGCGAATAAAACAAGGTTCTTAAGAAGTACAGCAGATCCAAAGTTAATGAATAAAGTAAGAAACGATGGAACAAGGAGGAGGTTAGGCGTAAAACCACTAGAACAAAAGATGAAAAGAAATTTCAATGCGATAGATGGTTTGGACACATAGATAAAATGCCAATAACAAGACTAGCAAACAAAGGATGAAAAATAGAAAAAGTGAAAATCATAGAAAACGGAAATTAGAAGTATGAATGCTAAATGAGGACGGATTAAGCGAGTACCTCATAAATTATGAAATGAGTGATGAAAAAACGTTCCAATTTGCTTTCCTTTTTGTTGTTTGCACAGCACAAACTTTTTTTAAAGCGAACTCCTTCTTACCCAACAAAATAGATTGGGTACTTAAAATGTTATACACATATCCTTTGCTGTATCCTACAGTTATAGTTTTTGTTGACCACTAACTAATTTTGAGTTGAGGTTTAGAAAATGTTCTATTTTTTGTAAATGTTTCTTAAGGCGTATAAAAGTAGCACGTGTATGAACTCTCCTTTGTGAATAGTAACGGCTGTAAGTATAGTAGTATACGGCTAAATCAGAATTTCTTCGAGTTCTCGCTATTAAAAATCGTAGTACAGTAATGAACTATAATTAGAAATCGTTCATAAATATCCTTGTTAAAATGACGGGAAATATATTCTAATACCTTTTAAGTTTTCTGCTTTCTACAGTTGGTATCCTTTTTAAAAATTGAAAACTACATTCTATAACCATGAAGCTATTCATGACATATATGTTCAGGCAAGGTGTGTTTCCTACCTACATGCAGCTATCCCAATTCCAATTCCGTAACCTTGACAGATTTTACTTTTTGATATTTTTCTCTGCATGAAATTATTTGAAAGTCAGCAAAGCAATTACAAAAAACAACTCTCCCAAGAACTTACAGTAGTGTCCGGTTGTAATGAAACACTACTGACCACTAAAAGCGGTTCATTATAACCAAAGTTGCAGAACCAACTATCAGACACCACATACGCCAATGCAGACTGCGGCATTCTGGAGGCCAATTTATGGCAAACCCGCCAAGTGTTCAACATTAATACGGGTACCGTTAACAGCCGCTAACCGCATTATTCATCTGATCATCTGATCAACTGATAAAACAACATTTATTGACGGCGCATTTTATAAACATACTAAGATACATCTGAGAATATTAGCTGAACTCAACTGTCATCTATTTAATTTGGGCTACAGTTAGTCGCGTGTCTATGAATAGTTACTCAAGGCCTCCTCCATCCATCCTGCAGTTGGCGATAAGAAACAAAAATACCAACAAGGAATAACATGTGCACTGTACAACAAAAGAGCTTTCTGGGAATTCCCATTAGAGAATTCCAAGATTATTATTATAAGCGACATATTTTACGGTGTGAAATGTAAAATGTATTTTATTATATACGAACGTTTAATATATGAGAGTTAATTAAAAGCAAAAAAAATTGTCTGGAACTTACGAACGATTTGGTCGTGCCATCTATCACAGTTCAATACAACCGGGTTCATTATAGACAGTCACTAGTATATTTAGATGAATCAACACTACATAGGTGAAGATACGACTTGACACACAAAAAAGTACTAAGAAGTTGTGGAAGACTCGGGAAAAATCTCTAAACTATCAAATTCTGCTTTCTACAGTTGGTATCTTTTTTAAAAATTGAAAACTACGTTCTATAACCATGAAGCTATTCATGACATATATGTTCAGGCAAGGTGTGTTTCCTACCTACATGCAGCTATCCCAATTCCAATTCCAATTGTTCATCTTTTCCTTTAGAAAAAAATTCAAACCGAAAGACTTTAAATAAGGGTTTTAGTTCATTACCTAGAAAATCGCATTCAGTCCCTCAACGTTTAAGGATGCCAGGATCTTTATTTATTTTAATAAATAACCTGCCTAGATTCAAAGATCTAAATGGTCTTACTAGCCACCAATACCTACGATAATTTATAAGAAAGCTTTACTTAGATAAAAGTCTTGTTACTACAATAAAACACCACAGTTGTAAAAAATTGATAAATTAAGATAATTCAAATAAAAAGGAATAATAACACAAATCATTGTATGTCTAAACTTGAATTAAACAATTTGTCACGGACAAAACCCAGAAAAGAGGCCTTATGCCCGTGCACATCTAAATGTTGTGCTCGCAGCAGTTCGAACGTTGGAGATGGGACGGGTTTACAAATACTTTACCTTAAAATTGACTCAAAAACTCAAGAAAGAAAGCTCAGTTAATGTCTGAAGACGTCACAAATCAGAATGGACGCCAGAAGCCAGGTCGAAGGTCAACACGTTTGCTGATGTGGCTTCTCACCGACAAACACCTTGTATATAGATATCTTAATAAAATGCTCTGGTAGCGATAAATACTCTCAAACTTACCAAAAAGCTTATAAAATCTTAACATTTTATTAAATTTTACAATAATCAGCTCGCTGCGGTTCACAGAACTAATAAATATTATAAACGTACTACGAATCATCTACAGGTCACGGGTCAATCTCGACTACAATCCAAAACCTATAATTGTTCTAATAAAGCAATTAAATAACTGCATGTTAGTCCCACGGTCTGACTTACAATAATTATTCTACATTTAAAAAAATGCTCTACCTCAAATGTAAAACAAAATAACACGCAAATAGAATTTCAGGTTATTTTGACATCTAATAATTTATTAAACAAGTGAGTAAATAACTAGAATTGCAAGTAAGTGAATACAGAAATTGTTAACATTTCCTGCAAAAAATTGGCAAAGTGAAAAGTTAAACGAGTGTTCATCACTATCAGTCGGAATTCATAAAAGCAAACGAAACATTAATTAGACGATAATTTTCTTCTCTTAACAACAAAGACTTTAAACCACTCGAGAATTGTTCTACTAAATAACAACAAATTGGTGCCATGTGTTCACAATCCAAACTCGTTAGCAGGACAAAATTAGGGTTACATAAAACGAAAAGGTCTTTTAACCCACGAAACATACAAAACTAATCTATTCCAGTTTACTCGCAAAGTTCAAAGATCACATCCGACTTAAATAGTCGCAACAACTCAAAAAAAGATCAATATTTCCTACGTTCACAAAACAAACTTTTAAATAAACTAAACTTTCGGTAAAAATGTACTAACAACACCCGGTAAAACTCAAGGGTAGGTCTGCACTTTAACACAACTTAGCTTGACGCCACGCCTCAACAAAATACCACTTCAATCCAAGCGAGTGGAAAAAGAGAAATAGAACAACCACCCTGGTCTGTATAGTGAATTATTCTATCATGCTACAACTCCCATGGATACAAAGCGTAGTGCAAAAAAAGTCAATTTTACGCAGCAATTCTATGTTTTACGACGCACCGCAATATGCGTCGGAAAATTTAAACGTGAAGTGTTTCATTGTAAAACGAGCTAGGCCTGGGTCTGCGTCTTTTTAGTCGCACAATTTCAAAAAATTTCCACAGCCGCAAGAAAAAAAGCCACACATGTGTTAAAATAAACGCGGCATAAGATAAATCAAAACATATTTACGAGAAAATTAACAAAATAATAAATTGATACGAAATTTAAAAATAATATTACAGATTTAGTAAGACAGAAAATTTAGAAAATGTTAATATTTGGTTAGGAATAATTCTCCTTTCAAAAGAAATGTAATTCTAAGTATCAAGCTCTCTATTCATTTATACAAACGAACAGCTCATTGTTCTCTAAATACTAAATTAGTTAAAAGGTCATAGGACAAAACAAATATATATTACATCTCTCTCTTGGACAGTTATAGGCTATTAACTATTATTTAAACAATAAGAAACAATAAGCAGTGAAATTTGGCAATGATCATATCACTGAGGTAAATATTCAAATGCCAGACACAAAAACCATTGAAAAAAAAAGAATTCTAGGTTGATTACAAACTTAAAAATTTAAAACAAAGAGAGCTTTTCGCCATGCTATTTACAGTAAAACTTCATTTACTTTTAAGCGTAGAAAAGGTCATTAGAAAGCTCTACCTTACAGGTGTATCAACTAGATATTGCTGGTCCTCAATTTTTTCTACATTAATACATTGCAGCTCGAATCATGTAGAAAGTACGGGCCGCCAGATATCTTCAGTCAACAAAAGCAGGTAAGAAGCTGTGCGGAGGTTTCCCCGAAAAGGGCGACTATACCTATTGAGTTTAAATATCGAAGGATGACAATAACGATAATATAATTGTTGTGTCGGAACAAAAGGGGACTTTTAAGATACTTGATACAATAATACAAAAGTAGAAGAAATTATTCTTAAGCTCCACTAAAACGCCAACGATGCCAATGGCTACTTGTTTATCAATTGTCAAAGGTGAGTAATCCTTGCAACGCACCACTCATGGCAATTAAAGATTTCCTGACAAGATCAACTTAAGAAAATGGCGCTAGATGGGGTTTCAAAAACCTTTCAAAGTTATTTCCCAAAAATCTTCATAAACCAATACATTTAAATTTGAAAATTCCAAAGGTAAGATTAAATTGAAATGTAATACAGACAAATTGCAATCTGAAATTAGTGCATGTAAAATACAAAATTAATTTACTACCATTTGGATTTGTACGTTAAGAGAGGGCATCAAGTACGAAAATTTACTTTTGTAATGGTTTTTGTCTGTCAAATCATGAAGAATGTGATATTAGAATAATAAATACTTGAACTAATTACAAAAGAAATTGTTACAGTGTAACATTGGAGTAAGCCCGCGCGACGTCAAAAACGTAAACAGTTGCCTTAAAACTATCTTTCATGTAAAAACAGACTAACTAAAAGATACTATTTTGTTTCGTCCTCCAACTTCCAACTTTCGTTTTAAATTAATTAAAAATAAAAAAGAACCAGTGATGGGGACTTTGTTATTATTATCTTTGGCTGTAAATAAGTTAAATAAAATAAAGAGTACGTTTGCATTTACCTCTATATTACATTGATAAACAGCGAACGGTGCAAGTTACATGACAATATAATTTTTTAAATAACCTTTTTTTACACCAAAGAATCTTCTACGAGGGTGGTCTGAAAAGTTTCCGACCTAACAAAGATACAAGACATTTTTTGTTTAGTTTTCAACATAGTCTCCTTGTAACTCTACACACTTCTCCCAGCGATGCTCCCATCTCTGTAACCCGTCCAAATAGTACTCGGCATTTTTTTCTGCAAAATAATTGTGCACGAAGGTGATTGCCTCTTCATTTGACGTAAATCTTTGTCCTCCGAGCGCAATTTTTAGATGAGGGAACAAACCGAAGTCGCTTGGGGCTAGATCTGGTGAGTAAGGCGGATGGTCAAGC
>VTPC01005823.1:0-10762 GCA_011009095.1 Ignelater luminosus
AAAAAATAAATTTTGATTCCAAATAATAAACAAACAACAAAAAGTATCTTAACAAATGCAAAGATTTATCTTTTCTGAATGACAATCTAACCTCTGATTTTAAACAAAAACAAATAACAATGTTGTCAATATTTCTCAATGAAGAATTATAGTGTTTGAAAGGTTTTGTTATCAACACAATAAAAATTTAACAAGGTTTATAGAAATGAGATAAACTATAGGTTTTGTTTCTTTATTATAAATATTGGGTTTGTTTAAGTTCACGTATTATCATAAATATTGTAAAATTGAAAAATGATGTCATCACAATATTGTATTTCTACTAGGGCGTTAAACAATAATTTTTTTTTACAGAAGGAGATTTCACCTGGATGCAAATTTTATATGGATAAATCCAATACAGCAGTAATTAATTTAACAGCCAGACAACCTTTAGACTTTGATTGATTCATCATCTAAATACGACTGGGAAACTATCGTCTAAGAAACGTTGATTGAAATATTTTTTTTATGCAGTCAAATATATTAATGGTTAATTTTTAATTTAAGGTTGGGTAAATCAGGCTGCTGGAAAAATCATCTCCAAGAAAAATTTCACGCTATTTGTTAATAAATGTACAAGTAACAAAAGAAATTGCGAGAAAAAAATTAAACACATAATACGTCATTTAAAAACACTTTAAACTTTTTTCTGTTTTATTAGTATCTTTGTTGCACTTGTACAATTCAAAAAGATAAATAAAACTTGAGCTACAATAATAATTGTAGTAATAATCATTTATAAATTTTTTATTTATACCAAGAAAAAAAAATCGATTCCAGAAATAACTTAAAAATTACAATAATTTAAAATTAAAATTTCGTTTCGATTTTTTTTTCTTTTTTATTTTAGCTATTCAAAATTAAGTACTAAGTAAGATCTTAATAGGTTCTAAAATAGAGTCTAAATAAGCTCTATGAAGTACTGCGAGAGTTTTTAACGAGAACCTAAATAAGTACTAATAAGTGCTGAAACTGGAAAAAAGCAAAACTTACCAAATCCTAAATAGAACATAATTTCTGTTATTTAGGATCTAAGTAAGTACTTTTATGCTCTGCAGCGAATAGATCTTAGCAGAGCCTAACTAGGACTTAAATTTTGACTCGGGTATATTATAATGTTCGTTTACCAAATTACACTGCCCTTTATGCATTTTAATTAGATTTTTTGCCCTAACTATGCAGCGGTCTTGTTTACTTTGAAATTCGTTTCTTGTTAATAAATTAGAACATTGAATTTCCTGTTGATAAAGCTGGAAATAATACGCTGGATTATCTTTTAAAAGTGATTCAATGTCTTGTAAATTTAATGAAAACATGTCTAATTCCTCCTCTGTTGCATTTTCCGGAAAATCTTTTATTGAATTTTCAAATATTTAATGTTTCTAGGGTTAATAATAATTTGCCTTGGACTCATAGAGTGTTCCGGATTTTCCGTTAAGTTTGCATTTAAATTTTCATTTTCAATAACACTATAATTTTCGAGGTCTGCATATGAAGCAGAACTATCGGATTTATGTTTTGCCTTAGACATGTTGGCAAATTTCTAAATGAACGGTGCTTGCACACCGAGAACAAAATCACGCTAAATAAATTTAAGGATAAAGGAGAGGATGCACTTACTACCTCGCTGGCAGGGCAGGTACCTCTTCTTTTTTTTGCAGGACCCTGGACCCTGTGTCACCCCTTTTCTCTGTTCTCGATGTGTGTGCTTCCGGTTCAGAGTTCAGACTTGCAAGCTGGTTATCAGCTTGTGTAAACTGCAATGCCTTCACAAATATTTTATTTTAACTTCATACTTTTTTACATTATTATGCTTTGATTAATTTGTTTATTTTTATCCTCACGTGGACGTTTCATTTTTTATTACCACTGATTCGGATGCCGAAGGACCAATTTTTTATGTTTGTTTTATTTAAAAGGTATTTTTTTATTAAGAAAATTTTACCAAGAGTTCCACTTAAATCAATCGAACTGTTTTTACTTGCGTTTTTTTATAATCACTTAATTTATTTAATTTTATCGTGAGTGTTACATTTAATTATTATATTTTTACAGCTCCTTTCAGAACTTTCTCTTAAAAAGTTTAAAGTTTAGGAATAGTCATTTCCTCAATATTTTAATAGTAATTTATGCAATAAGGATGTAAAGAAAAGTTTTTCGAGAGCCTAGGAAGTTTACGGCATTCGCTTACCAATTCCGCCGGATTAATGGTGCTTTAATTTTTTTCAAAATAAAAAAAATCACCCCAAGAACTTTTTTAAAATTTGTTGGAATAGCATATAAAAGATGTTTGAAAAGCATTGGCTGTTTTGAATCTAAGTAAAATTTGTTGTTAGAAACAAGAGAAAGCAAGTGGTCTTTATTATATTATAGATCTTCGCATCGTCTTAAGACTTAGATGAACTGTATATCGTTTAATAATAAATTCAGTACGTACTTACTAAAACGATATTACCACACCACACCTCTTCCTAATGAAAGACGCCGCAAGCTAACCGCCTTCTTCAAGACACACAAACGACTGCATTTACGTGTAAATTTTACAGCCGCACTTGCATTATTATTAATAATTAACAAAGTTAATAATAGGTTTTGAAGTAGGAAAATGTGTTTCAAGGAATTTACAAAGTTAGCTCGTCTTTTCATTAATTGACTATTCAAATATTTATGTCATTTTCCATAGCACATTATGAATAATTCTTTAAGCGGATCAATTACAAATATTGACATGTTTGAAAATTCATATGCAATTACCAACCGCTTTATTATAACAAAGAATGTTTCACTTCTTGGTAGCTGCTTTTAAAATTCATAATCACAGCAAGTAATGCTTTGTTATAGACAAGATACATAAAAATGATGGCGAACTAATATAGTGTTCTCCAGACAATTACTTCTTACTTACTGCACTAGCTTTTAATTTCCTTATAATTTATGTTTTGTTTGTTCCTTCTATTAAAGATCGTAGTTCTGCTGTAAGAGAGAAAGCTATTTAGAGGTTAAGGAAAAATGCTTTCTTGAATCTGCTGTTGGTCATGACAAGGATGATTTATTTAAATCCCTAATTTGAGGTGCCTGAGTTTAAAAATCGTTTAACATTTACTGTGTTATTAATCAATAAATTGCTCAAAATTCGATTAGTAGTTTTATTAAGTTTTTTTATTGTAGATACCTTTTATCAATATTCTTTAATATTTTCTTGGTTTTGTCGCAAGGTGCTTGTTAAACATTCAACACCTAGCATCTTTGAAATGAAGAGTATATGTAAAAGATTGAAGGAAAGTAGTAATAAAATTCCGGTAACAAGTCGAATACAAAGCTGGTTCTTCGAGCTGATCTTAATCAAGCGTTTACCTTGAATGGTAACGATTACAAAAAGCTGGAATTCCTAGAGTTTATAGAGAAGTCTTATATTCACACAGGCCGATAAATTCAAAATATTGCTATCCCGGTGGTATGGAGTTAATATAGAAATTTAATTAATGATAATCTCGGTTTATCCTTTTTAAAAACTGAATTACTTTACTACTTACCTGCATTTATTTACAAAATTTCTTTGATTACCAACTCAATTTAGTTTTCTTGTAGCTTGTGGCTTCGTATAATTGTTCGTAGAGGAACGCGCTCTCTTGAGGACTACACTAAGCTAAGCTGGTGCTCTTATACTATTTCTTAGGGTACCGAGTACCACCTCGCAACTTACCTCATGCATAAGTATCCTATTATCCCAGTTGAGAAGGTAGTAATCTTCTAATATAATGAACCAATAAATTACGATCAGCTGTTGTTTCAGGCAATGGCACAACTCTAAACAAAGTCTTAGTTAAATTTACGTTCAGTGTTTAAAACTGTAGAATTACTGCAGTCGGTACTGTGGTACAAAATCACTTTTATGCTATAGGTAGGTTTACTTAACCTGCAAAATGTACCCAACATAGCAAAGTCTACACACAGCAAAGCTTTATCCACAACAATGTAAATTTTGTAGAGATTACAAAAGAAAATTTAATTATTACCGATGTTAGTGTTTGCAAGTAAATATATTGTAATGGTTTATGTTATTTAGAGTTACCAACAATTATACTCTGTTTCTGTGATAACAGGATATAAAGAATTGGGGGTTTAAAGTAAATTAACATTTAAATGATCAATATTGCCCAAACGATGTTTAATTATTGACAAACTGGAGCATGCGAAATTCAAAGTTTGATTTTCAAAAATGTTTTTTATTGTTTAGAACAGCGTGTCCCAAATGGTGGGTCGCGACCCGGCACCGGGTCACTAAAAAAAATGTCGGGTCGCCTCGCAGAGTAGCGAGAGACGCGACCGCGCTTTCGATATCTTCTTCTTCTGTTTTATCCACTCTCTCTCTCTCTCTCGCACCCATTCCCTTCAGTCAGTTTGAGCTTAATGTAAAGCCGGAGAGTGCGTATTTTGTGCATACCGATAACGTTTAATTTGACAATGGGTAATAAAACAAAGTGGCAGAAATAGACACTCGACTAATCTGCTGCCGGGTACAAGTTCTGAGAGCGGAACTAATAGACAATCGAGTAATGTCCAACCAGAGCCAGGCACGAGTGGTACTCAAAAACGCCCGATCGATGCGCAGTCCTAGACCGGACAATATTCTGAAGATTACTTAAAATTCGGTTTCATCAAGGATGCTGATGACAAGCCATTATGTGTTATTTGTTATGCGGCACTTTCAAATGAGTCAATGAAACCTTTAAAGTTGAAGAGGCATTTAGAATTGAAACACTTGGAATACAGTGGTAAGCCAATAGATTTATTCATAAATAAAAAGAGAATTAATAGCTACCAAAAAGACAATGTGTTCGAATTTTTCTCCGGGCGCTCAATCTAAAAATCTTGTAATGGCTTCTTGTGAAATATCGAAATTAATTGCTGAAACCGGTTATCCCCACACAATTGCCGAGAAATTAATAGTTGCAGTAATGAAAATAGCAGCATCTCAAGCATGTGATAAAAAACAGGAAAGCCAAGTAAATTCGCTGGCTCTATCAAATACACAGTGAAGTGTAGGATTGTAAAGATGGCAGATAATATTGAAGAAACTGTCGTAGGTCACTTAAAACAGTGCAATTCACGAAGAATTTCTTTTTTGTAAACCTCTAATAACAAAAAAGCAGCTGAAAAAATATTTAATTTGATTGATAATTATATCAACTGCAATGACATTGAATGGAAGAAATGTGTGGGATTAAGTAGCCATGGAGCACGCACAATGGCAGGCTTTCGTAGTGGACTTTTTCCGAAGATTAAAGCCGTAGCTCCAGACTGTGTATGGGTACATTGTAGCATCCATAGAGAGGCATTGGCAGTAAAAAATGCTATTGCTTTTAACTGAAACTATTTAACAGTGTGTAAAATTTATAAACTTTATAAAATCTCGTCCACTCAACTCAAGAATATTCTCTGCTTTGTGTGAAGAAATGGAAAGTGATCATAAACATCGTCTTTTACACTGCGAAGTGCGGTGGCTATCAAGAGAAAACGTTTAAAAAAGAAGTTTTAATGTTAATAGAACATCCTCCAACGTCTAGGGATGTAAAATTTCAATTCAAAGGCAGTTTTTTTGCTGTCATGTGTTTAATCAAGGTAGCCTATCTTTGTGATATTTTGGATTTCTTGAACAATTTGAATCTGACATTACAAGGTACCAAGGTAACTGTATTTAAAGTGCAGGAGAAGGTAGAATCTGCAACAAAAAATCTCAATCTGTGGTCACATCGTGTGGAAGCAGGAAATTACAAAACTTTAACAAGGCTAACAGAACTACAAGAAACGTATAACATCAGTACATTGCAACGTGAGGTTTCTGCTGCTATGAAGATACATCTGCTAGGACTGGAGTCGAATCTGATGGAATATTCCCCCCCCCCTCAACCACAGTAACGAAGCATGGGTAAGGAATCCACCTATAGTGAACGTAAATTCCGAGATTCAGATATTGAGTATATAATTGAACTGTCGTGTGACACGGCACTCAAAGACATATTTGATAAAATGCCACTGATGGATTTTTGTCTGTCTTGTCGTCACGAATACCCAGTTTTAGGAAAAAAAAGCGATATAGTTTTTAATGCCTTTTTTACGACCTATAAGTGTGAATTAGAGTTTTCAACACTGGTTTTCTTAAAAAATAAATATAAGAACCGATTAGAAGTCGAACCAGACTTGAGGATAAAGTCAACATCTTTTTTTTCCAAGTCTGGAATTTTTAGTTGACAACAGGCAGTTGCATACTTTTCGTTAATATTATTTGGTTTTAATTTGGTTTTATTAAACATTTGTAAGAGTTATTATTTTTTTTATTAAAATATTATAAAACCAACTATAATAGACATATCAACTTGTTTTATTTTACTTATACGCCAAAATACGCAAATAAGCTTTTAGTGGGTCACAAAGGAGAAGCATAAAAATAACTGGGCCACGAAAAAAAAAAGTTTGGAAAACGCTGGTTTAGAAGGTTTCAAGCCTTGGCTGGTTAATATAAAATCAATCATAGAATTTCGATTACCTAGCACAATCTAACTTAGGAATTCAATCTTTCTTTCTTCTTATCTTAAGATGTATGTAATTTTAGACTGTTAATAAAAGTCTACTTCCCAGGTTATCGGGAAGTATTTTCGTCTTTTATTAAATTGTAGGGGAAAAGTGCCATGATTGGGACAGGCTTCGAATGGGACACTGTTTGTATTTCCCACTAATTTTAAATTAGTGTATTCATTAATTTACAATAGGTAGCAGCACCCTAGATCATGTGTTTAAGCATCTTGGTTCATTCATTTGCATTAATCCAGTGTGTGGGTAAGTATAGTTTAGTTTTATCGTGTAAAAGTAAAGTTTTTCAAGCTACCAAAATACTTTGAATATTTAAAACTTCAAGAGAAAAACCGAACAACGTGTCTTTTTCAAGGTAAGTGGTATATAGGCTTATATTTAAAGTTATAACGCTTGCAATATAACCTCAACCTTTTTGATATTTTGATGGTTTATCTGAAAACCAAAACATGCGATGAATGGGACATTGTTCGTTGCCATCAATGGGCCATGCCCCATTCATCACCTGCAATCTAATTTCAGAAATTTAGAAGAAAACGGTGATATATATAGTTTATTTTTTAATGTTAGACATTCAAAAAATCTTTTTTCTGTTTTTTCTTATTTATTTTATTATTTTATTTATTAAAAATATGTATATGCAATTTTCAATATATTTCTTAAATTTCCGAAAAAATGTACCACATAGGTATAATAACTCTTTTATTACAATTTGAAAAAATGCCGTTAAAAGATGTGATCGATAAAAAACTACTTTGGGACAAACAAATTTAAGAAATGATATACATGGAGTGTAAAAACTATTTTCAAATTGGCATTTCCAAAATTTTTTTGGTTTTTTTGTTGTGAAAAATCAAACGGTCCTCGTATTGTAGTACATGTTTTTCGACACGTTGTATAAAGTGACGTAACTTTTAGAAACTATTATTTTTTTTACTTTTAGATGGACAGAAAAAGAATTCCAAAACTTGGAGGGAACGTGTGCCGTCACATCGTATGAAGATAGCTGTAAGAGAAATTCTTATAAACGAAGTTTCAATTCGTAAAACATTTAGGATCTATAATATTTCAAAATCAGCACTGCAACGAGCAGTTAGAAAAGCTAAGCAACTGCCTAATGCTGAAGAATTTAAACACGAGCCTAATATCGGCAACAGAAGAATATTTACAACCGAGCAAAAAAGAGCATTATGTAAATATTTGCTTCGAAAATGTGTTATGACCTTGATTCCACTGGGCTTCGCATTTTAAGTTATCAATATGCCAAAGAATTAAAGCTTATTATTCCACCAACTTGGGAAAAAGAAAAGAAAGCAACAGAGGACTGGTTAAAAGGCTTTAAACAGAGGTATAAGGCAGTACTTTCCCTTAGAAAATTAGAGAAAACTAGCCTCAGCAGAGCTACTGCTTTCAATACTACAACAGTAAACAACTTTTTTGATAATTTAGAACAGGTAATGGGAAAAAACATCTTTACGGCAGATAGAGTCTATAACTGCGACGAGACCGGTGTTACTACTGTTTCGGATCCACCAAGGGTATTTGCCAAAAAGGGATTAAAACAAGTAGGCCAGGCTACGGTGAACTTGTCACTATTCTTAATTTTGTTAATGCATCAGGATCCTTTCTTCCTCCGGTGTTTATATTTCCTCCAGTTAGATTTAAACAATTCATGCTTACCGGTGCCCCATCAGGAAGTCTTGGCCTTGCATATAGATCAGATTGGATGACCGAAAAAAATTTTCTCATGAGTATGCAGCATTTTGTTAAATATGCGAAACCAACCCCTTAGTCAAAAGTTCCATTGCTGATGGATAATCATGAGTCACACGTGAGCTATAAAGTGGTCGAGTTTGCAAAACAAAATAACATTAGTTTGTTAACGTTTCCCCCTCATTATAGCCATAGGCTACAACCATTAGATGTTTCGATTTACGGACGTTTCAAAAATTTTGTTAAGATTTCTCAGAACTAGTGGATGTTGGCTAATCCCGGCCAAACTCTTAATATTTATAATATCGCAAACATAGAGAACAAAGCTTTTCTTAATGCATTCACACCCAAAAACATCTTATCTGGATTTGCTTCGACGGGAATATTTCCACCCAACAGAAATATATTCAGCCGAGAAGAGTTTCTTGGCTCTTACATAACTGACCATTCAGAGTCTACACAAAATAACACAAAAGAACAAGAAAAGAATAAATTAATACATTCAGATTAACTAACACCTTCCACAAGCGGTTTAGCTCCTACTGCTGAGGCAATCAGGCCATTTCCTAAAGCACCAAAAAGAAAACTAACTACAAAGAGGAGAAAGAAATCGACAACAGTGTTAACAGAAACACTTGAAATGAATCAACTGAAAGAAGATTATCAAAAAAAAGCTTGAAGAAGTAAGGCAAAGGGAAGTGAAGAAGAAAAGTGTAAGCCGAAAAATAATGCTTGAAAGTTTCAGTGAGTCCATCGAAAGTGAAGAGCCAATAACTCAAGACACAGACGATTCTGCTGAATTTCTAAGAGAAATTTTAACCAACGAAGAAAGTGATGACATTTTTGAAAATATTGAAAATATTTTAATACAAAGAGACGATTTTGTACTTGTTAACTGTTCTACTAAGAAAAATAAACTAGCGAACATAGGGCTTGTAGTGGATGTTCTTAAAGACAAGGACTGTAAAGTAAAATTTTTAAGCCGATTCGGAAATTTAATTAAATTTATTTATCCTGATAATGAAGAAATATGTGATGTTGAATACTCGAACATATTAAGAAAGCTTCCTAAGCCATATCAAAATGCCGCAACTACCAGAACATGATCTACACTAAAATTTGAAATAGAGTTTAGTTTTTATGAAAATAAATATGGAAGAATTTACTGTAAGAATCTGTTTTGTATCAACATTATGTAATAGACTATTGTTTGGTAACAATATAATAATAATAATTTATTAACGAACATCCATTTACAAACAAATCTTATTAAAACATTAACCAAAATAACTACATATACATAACGTAATGTAGAATAAATATAAATATAAAATATTGCTATATATTTAGTGCATTTCTTAACGAGCACTTGAATTTGTTAAAGAAAATACCAAAGAATTCCA
Source organism: Ignelater luminosus (assembly GCA_011009095.1). Classification (NCBI taxonomy): domain Eukaryota; kingdom Metazoa; phylum Arthropoda; class Insecta; order Coleoptera; family Elateridae; genus Ignelater; species Ignelater luminosus. The sequence continues at coordinate 9,750 of VTPC01005823.1, forward strand.
AATCATCATGTGTACATGCTAAGTGACATATTCTACAGTGAGGAGAATTTGCACCATACGCAGTTCGATGGAAAGGAATATTGAAAATTGGTAAATTATGTAAATTGGTATTTTTTATGTTCAAAGAAAAACATTGAAGTATTTGAAAACAATTAACAAATCCATTAAATACTTTAAACAAAAAACATAAATCGTAATAATTGCGGCGCACATGCAATAAAGATAGGCCAAAGTAATGTAAAAGATCACTATAACTGTAACCGTAGTAATCAATTCGGTACTTGTAACATAAAAATTTTACAAATCGTTTCTGTGTTGCTTCCATTCTATTTACTAATGTAATATAATATGAGCACCAAATGGTTGTGCAATACTCCAGAAGTGAACGAACTTGAGATGTATATAATATAATTAAAATTCTTAAATCTGTGAAATCAGTACGCTGACGCACAATAAATCCTAATATTCTGTTGGCTCTGCTAAGTAGATTTGTAATATATGTTAATCATAACTAACACTTGCATCAATAATAACACCTAAATCCTTAAAGCAAGTAACACTTTCTATTGCTATATTATTAATGTAATAAGTACAAATACCAGGTGATAACTTTTTAGAAAATCGTAAAGATTTGCATTTTGAAATATTTAATTCCAGATGGTTTTCACTACACCATGAAGTCAAACAATCCAAATCAGCTTGTAACAAATGATCTGAACCAACATCATCAGTACGAATGAAAAGTTTTAAATCATCAGCATATAGCAGAAATTTGCTGGAATTGATAGAATAATTTATATCATTAATAAACAAAATAAAAAGAATTGGTCCCAAATGGGATCCTTGCGGTACGCCGGAAGTAACGTTAAACCATTCGGAGGTAGAATTATAAATGACAACTCTTTGTTTTCGCATGTTTAAGTAAGAGTAGATCCACGACAACAAGGGGTTTTGTAAACCTAATTTACTTAATTTGTAGATCAAGCGCTCAATATTGACTCTGTCAAATGCCT
>VTPC01005823.1:15762-41101 GCA_011009095.1 Ignelater luminosus
TTACGAGAAGTTTTATTATTAAAATTGGAAACCATTCTGGCTGGTTCATGGTATTGCTGCGATAAGTTAACACGTATATCAGACGAACCATTCACAGCTGTAGCGTTTTCCACCTTCGAAATCTTTTTAGTAGCAGCGATAGAAGCGTAATTTGCAGTAACGGAAGGTTTATCAGAAGAAGAATTAACTTCGATTTGTTCATAAGAAGTAGTTTCTTTGTTAGCAAATAAACGATCTTTACTTAATAATCTCACTAAGTCAATGTTGCTTGATTTCAAATTATCAATTTGATCTCTTAGACATTCTACGTCACGCTGTAATATTTTTGTTTCTTCCTTAACAATATTATTAATAATATCGAGGAGCTCACCACTTTTCAAAAATGAAATTATTTCATAAGTAAATGCTTTTGAATTTATTTGTGCGCATTGAGTACTGGCATTATCAGCTTCATTTAAGTTATAGCAATCTTTCTTATCACAATCAGGGCACTATACATTTTCTTCATCAAGAACCTTAATATTTAAGCGTTCTACACATTTAGGATGGATGATCACACCACAAACTTTACACTTAGGACCATTAACTGCTTTACTTTTGCAGTATAAACAAATGCGACCTTTCTGCGGCGCCATCTTGATTTAGTATATATATAAGGTTTTTATTTATTTCTGTTATTGCCCATTCAAAGAACTAATGTAACCCATTCATCACTGTGAGGTTTTAAATGGGACAAAATTGTTTTTGTGATGTTTCATTTGTAAGTTGTTATTTTAATGACTAAAAACCCTTATAATAGAATATTTTAATTGGGCTGAGCATTTCTTGCAGAGTTATAGCAATTTTTCTCAAATTAAAATAAAAACAAAAAAAATATGGGCTCTCAAAAAAATGTCCCATTCATGGCACCCCTCCCCTACTTGAGCCACAAAAGCGATAAATTTATAAGATCTGAGTTTAATCAAATCAATTCAAGGGAACTATGGGTCATGGGTAACTACTTTTACTCATCTTGCTTTCATATGTTCTAATATAATATAAATATAATGGTAAGACTAGAAAGCCTCTATATCAAACAAGTAATGAATAAATACATTTATAAAAATGATTTCACATGGATAATAACAAATGTTAAATATCTTAGATTGATTAACTGACATATCTATTGAATTGTAGATATACAGTAAAAAAGTGTATTAAAGAATTCCATAAAAAGTTATTAATATAAGCAAGAAACGTGCATTAATATAGATAGTATGCTACCACATCACACCACGCAGGAGGTAGAGTACAATGCGTGAGTTTTGATTATTAAAAATAAATAATACTTTTTAATAATTGATCATGTTTATCTCGTGTTTACTTGTTTTACGTGTACTTTTATGTATCTACCTTTTTCGTTATATGTGTTTATGTTAAGAAGATTTTCAAGCAGTGTGAACCAGGACCGCTGTAATCTGTTTTATTATACCAATTGAATAGTATGCTAATAGATGTTATCAACTTACTTTTTGGCTTTACTTGTGGTATTAGCGTATATGTTACATAGATGGTTTCGGTGATCAGCTGTTTGGAAGCCAAGGGACGTTGACCTTTACCTACCTACATAGTATCAGCTTAATCCCTCATTGGGAGTGTAAGTATCTTAAGAGAGTGCAGTACAATTTGGATTGCGTGTACATGTGTAATGTTCGAACCTGTGGTTCGACCTTGATAAGCATCTCGCCTACTGACCTAGATACGGAGATCAGCTGAAAAATCTCTCTTTCGAGATTAGGTCATCGATTTTCTACTGCGGCTGGCGCCTTCTCGATCCCGAAACATATACAGATTCTCCCATCAATATTACCGTCTACAGCCGGCTCTAGGCCTTCCTCACCCACGACCCTTCTTCGACTGCCAAAAGCTACCATTACAGGTGGCATACCGATTTTATATATGGTTGCGTATATCGATGGGTCACTAATTCCAGTTTTGCAAGTAACACAATATTACTCAAGACGAGGATTTTTCGACCGGTGTTACAATTTCTTCCCTCTCGTAGACTTCTGTTTCTATTCCTATAATACCTTTGTAGTCTATTCTGGCCTTTACAAGACTATGTTTGCGGTACCCTCTAGCACCTCCACAGTTTGTCTTACACTTGTAAGATATAAGCCGAAGCAAAGCTAAAAGTGCGGGAGTTCTCGTATTTGTTATTGGTTCAAGTCTACACGGTAACCATTCTCAACTAAAATTGTGGGGATCTTTCTATTGTCCTGAGCCAATCCTGGAACTGGTGATAGGTTATGAATTTATAAATGAATAAAGACATGCGCTCAAAAATATTTATCATACAATATGAAAATTGCAGGAAATTCTATGCTCTACAATATCGATAAAAACTATTTTTAAGAGAATGCTTAAGAATGTTTAAGTAAAAGGTCGGTTTCAAATTTCTGCAGTTAGGTTTCTCTTCTACTCTATTTCTAACGTAAATAAACATTGGTTTATAAAATTTACGAAAATGGTTATTTTACAAAAACTATCAATGATATACATTTTGGATTACGCCCTAGGTATAGAGCATTGAAACGACAGCCTTTAATGTACAAGTCAAAAGACGGTTAAATTAACGAATAATAAACAGTAGAAGAAAATTCTACCTCTGTTAGTAATTTTCTAATGTATTTTACTACATTTTATTGCTTAGGATTAACTATATATTATAAAGTACTTTATTACAAGCAAATTTACCAAATAGTTGTTACTTGTTACATAACATTAAAAGTATTTTACCTGACACTTGACAATGTAGTTTAATTTAAGGATATTACGTTAAACGTTTCTCCTGTTAGTAAAATGTCGATTATATAAATTACACATCGAAGTAAAGACATTTAAGAATCTTGCTGACTTAGGTATAAAATAAGTAAGGCTGATCGGTATGTGCTGTAAATTTTTTAATTGTGGATTTTACTAACTGTAAGTCAACCAAATAAAATTTTTTATCTCTAACTATTTATAAGTAATAATCATTAATTGTCAACTATGCTTCACTTGCTAAAGTGCATCTGGCCATTGCTATATTCAAAAAGCACTTCTTCTAATTGGTAGTGGCAATCTTGAATATAAGTGGCACATGTTTAAAGTCTGGAAGCGAAAAGATTGTTACAACTTTTAAGCTTAATAAATTTAAAACAATAGAAATAGGAAAAATATAATTTACTATTACAGTATTGTTACATTAATATGTTAAGTTATACTGCATATAAACTTTCAGTTATCTTTAGAAGAAAAGAATTTATGACTTTTTTCTTAATTCCTTGCATAAAATGATTTACACATCTCTCCATCACTTTCTCGCTTGAAATTTTCCGTTTCCTGCAGAATTCTTTTTTGTCATTTATTGGTTTATTATTATTCTTCAGGTATCTTTTCACCAACGCCTAGTAAACTTGTATGGGACGAAGTTCTGGGCAGTTGGGTGAATTGGCCTCTTGTGGGATAACACGCACATTATTGGTTTCATACAATATAAGAGTATTTCTGCTATAATGTGCACTTGCCAAATTGGCCCAAAAAATAGTTCTACCAGTATGTGCTTGCAGAAAAGGCAGTAAGCGTTTTTCGAGACATTCTTTAATATACATTTTTTGATTAATTGTTCCTTGAATAACAAAGATTTTGCTTCTTTTTCCGCAAGAACATAAAGCTTGCCAGACGAGGAACTTCTTAGGAAACGTCGCAACAGCTTTAACTCGGTATTTTTTTCGACACCTCCACGATGCTTTGGGGCATAAAAATTTTGACCAGGAAGTTGTATACAGTCGGCATAAACGTATGTTTCATTGTCTATCACAACGTATCCATCAAAATTCATTAAGAATTCATTATAAAGTTTCCTCGTCCAGATTTTAGCTGTTTGATTCTGGATAGCATTTCTATTAGGCACCTTAACAGCTTTGAATGTCTTTAAATTATTGTTATTTTTTATTTTCTACACTATAGTATGACACGTTTTGAAGAGTTGCACCATTCCTTGAAGAGAAACTGACGGATTAACTTTGCATGCACCCACGACCTTCTTTACCAATTCTTTATCCAACAAACATTTTTTTGGAAGCTACCACCTGTCTTTTATAAGTTAACCTTTTATTAAATCGTACGATAACATCATGAACACGTTTTCGGCTCAATTTTAACTCCCTAGCAATGTGAGCATAGAAAGCATTTATATTCTCTTGACACTTATAAATAATTTTTTACGGATCTCTAACTCTTGTGACGCCATTATAGTAGTTTTATTACAATTGGCAGATTTCTTGTGTTGTTTTCCTAAACTTCACTTAAGATACTATAACTGGGATTTTAAACAAAAATCAAAGCTGTTTTAATAGTAGTAAAAATTAACTTTGTATTTGTAACAATTTTTTCGCTTCCAGACTTTATTGCAGTAACAGCTAATATTGCATAAAATTAGCTCAGTTCTGTCGCAATCCCCTTAGTAAAGAACATGCAGACCATGCTACTTTAAGCACCTGGAAAATGCGTGGTTACGTCTATATACAATTATTTTAGATTGTGTACTTACATTCACAACAGTTCCTGCATTAATTGTGACTAAACCCCCTCCTTTTATGGCAATCTCCTTTTGGGAACGTTGCATTATAAGCAGTAGTGGTACTTTTAAAGAAGGAGAGTGGTGAGAATACCAGTTGGAGAAATATACAGCGTCTGAAACTGCCTCGGCCTAAAACATTTGTTATAGCATTAGGAAAACCAGCTAATAGGTTTTGTCTACCCTATACTCATTGAATAGTTTTGCCAATCTGCCAGTGCAATAAAAATACGTTTTTTCTGCTTACCTCGCTTGTTAGATAGTTTGCTGGAATGCACAAGAAAGCAAGTTGGAGAGTGAGAATAATAAATACAATGACGTGTCTCACTTGATTTTGGAAGGAACGGCTAAAACATACATAAATTGATAGTTTAAACCTAACACATTACGCCCCAAATTAAATTAATGATTGCAATGCAATCTATAAAAAGGTACTTTGAACTGGAAATGTAAATTTCTTTTCAAAGCAAAAACCAAACTGACGATTTTCAGGTTTCAATCCCACATGATTCTAGCAACTTTTGGTAACCTTTAAATAACCTATAAACCAGCTCTATAGAGTTTATTACTATTCCACACAGTGTCATGTTATGATTAAATGGCATGCAAAACTTTAAAAGCGCTTTTCCTAAGCTAGGTTTCACGAACTGAATCTTCAAAATCCTGAATTTTTAACAGATCCAACGGTTGTTTTTTAAATGCTATTCATCGTCTAAGTATATAAAATAAGTTATACTCAAAAAAATTTATTTTACAAAATTAAGGTACTATTTTTAAGATCGCGACATATACAAGGATGTCCATCTTGCGGGTCCTCTCTAAATGTTCTAGAATAGACAATACGTCTTACAATTCAGAGTCGGTTTTTCCGTAGAAGTTTTAACCCTGATTAAGGTAGTATCTCCGGTACAGTCCGGTCCAAAAATAAATTCTCAGTAAACGTAAAACAGTTCGAACATTAGTAGTCAAGTGTTAGTTATTTTTGTCAGAGACTGTACTCTATACTCGGTCACTGTATGCATACATATATGCACAACTACATGAGCCAGTCGCTTATTGACATACCTCTCCACTTACCAAGAAATGCTTAAACTTGCACAATTTAAAAATGTTTATCTTTTCAACAAATCGGTCAAAAACTTTTCTTTTTTTATTCAAAATATTCATAATAAACTAATTTATAAATAAGTTGTTTTTTTTGAAAGAAACTATAGAAAAGTTTTAAAGTTGGCGGAAAATATGTAACTTTGATTGCCTCTATCCAACGGGCTAAAAGTTTCAATTTGTTGTGACATTCTTCGCAACTTTATAATTGGCCCTTATTTTCTTAATGGTACCTTACATGTATTTAAATCTTTTGAGTAATAATCTACCGGAGTTCATGGATGATACCCCTCTTGGTTTGGGAAAAGACTTATGTATTCAAAATGATGGTGCCCTAGCTCATCATTATAGAAAAGTTAGAATGTACATACTTGGCTTTGCCACAGGTTGCATATGACTACCAACTTTGCTTCTTTGGGAAAAAGTCAAGAGCGAGGTTTATCAACAGTCAATGGAAAATGAAGGTCAGTTAAGAGGAAGAATATTGTAGTCATGCCACTATCTTACTTCCTTACTTACAAAGTAATGGAAGGCAGTTTGAACATTTACTACACTAATCTACTCTGTTTGTTTGGTTACATTTCCTGTTTAACTTTTGTAGAAACCTGTTCAGTTTTTCTAATTGTTTTTGTTATGAGTTTTCTTATTTATTATCACATTCTTAAAGTTTCGAAAAATTTATAATTATTCTTACTAGCGTAAACGCACCTAATTACGTCCGGCTCCAGCTGTCCACCTACGAATCAATTACTATTTTATAAATAAATTATCGCACCATAAATAACGGCAATTTTTAGCTCCGTGTTATCCACCATCCTTCGTTCTGAGTATTATGTTACTTTCATTCCGGTAAATAAAAGTTATATGTTAATTATTAGCATTTATTTACTGCCAGTACGTGATTGTGTTTACTACGCCAAGGAGTGCGTTTTTATTAACGAGAAACGGTTGCATTATAGGTAAGATTTGCGCATCTTTATGAACATCTTGGTAAAGATTTTTGTTTGGTAAATTAAAGCAACGGCCCTTCTTAATATTTAATACAAAAAATCCTGAATTTCAATTAAACAAATGTCGAAAATAAGGTAGGCAGAGTACCGGTATTTTCAGATTCGTCTAGTCACCCGCTCGGCGCCTTTCACTATTGTGCAGTAGGTATTCCACAATACTGAGATTTTATATTATTGTTGCTCGACTTTTTAATTTAATTTTGTTGATTAACACCCAGATTTATTAATCTTTCCGTCATTTATTTGATGGTTATTATTCTCTTCACAAAAGAATCTAATTTTAGGAAATCAACATGTCTAAACAACCAACTTCAGTGAAAAATTAACTTTTGAAGAGTATCATGTAGAAAGTAGGAATTAAATTCATTTGTTTATTAATTATTTACTTATTTTGTATTTGCATGTATTTTTTTAATAAATTTTCTTCGTTTCAATAAATCGTTTATGAGCAAATGCAAGAAAGGCATAAAATTGTTCAATTATTTTATGCTTATGGCGAGTAACGAAGATATCGCTAAAAGCAAAACTATACTATCATGGTCCATTGTGTTTTTAAAATCTGTAATTACACAAAGATATATGAACTGTAAGACTTGTTGCCTATTCCCAAACGTTCAGAGAAGCTCCCGTAAAATGGGCATACTGTATACAGGGTGATTCCGAAATAAAGGGTATCCTTTTAATAGGTGATAAGTGAGACTGAAAGAAGACAAAAAATAAAAAACGAAAGTGGCTCCCTGAAAGTTGAAAATTTTGACAATTTTCCTAAATATTAAAAACTGAAGCCGTCTCTGGTTAGAAAAAGAAAAGTGTTTCTTGAATTCTCGCTTTCGGATTAAAAAGTAAAAGTTAAGGAGATTTAAAATATTGTAGTGCAAAAATTTACCAGATATGCCTCTTCTCTTGGAACTAACGCAGGTGCAGTAGCACAATGAACAATAATAATGCCATCATAAGGTACCCCCTGGACATTTTACAACTTTCCCTTCTTAAATCTGAAGTTGAGGAAATTAAAGAAATTGCGATAGCCAGTCCCAAATATGTTTAACATTCAGGGTTGTTGAAATGCATTAAGACAGTAAAAATTAATAACAGAATGTATGTATGTCAGGAACAATTAGACTCCAGTCTCACAAGCAACGTTTTATCTCTTATTATTTAGTCATTTGAATAAAAAACATTTTAAATGGCAACGGATATACATACTTCGTAACTATCGCCTTTGTATTTAATTCAATTCAATAAATTCAACCAATTTTTATTTATGTAGCATACTGCTTATTGAAGTTTTTGGTTCTTCGGAATTTTATAGAAAAAAATCACTAACAGTAAAATTTTAATATTTTTCCGTTTACAGATTAAAAAGTAAGAGTTCTAAACGTGCTCATTGGTTATTTATGGCATTGTAGGAACCAGAAAACTATTATACCTTTTACATGAATAGCAAGAGCTACCTGCCAATGACAAGGACAGTCAGTCAACCCCTATCGATTTTTGCTTTAGTAAAAGTATGAAAGCAGGACCGGCTTGGCTTAGCGATTAAATTTCAATCGCATTTTTCTCGGAAACTATGCAATTTTTACCTACCGTTTTTTATTGCAAATGTATGTACAATCACACCGCTATCCACCTTTAAAAGAATACCTTTTATTTCAAAATCACCCTGTATAGTTGTATTTTAGTACTAAAATAAAAATGTAATCCATCCATCGAACACTGTATCATTTCTAGTATGACAGGTTATAAAGGTAACAAAACACTGCTTTCGCCTCTCCAACACCTTTCGTAAATAAACAACGCACAAGTCTTTGGGACTTTCCCTCCTGGAAATTCAAGTAAAAGATAAAAGTTTGGCGATAAAAACTATTCGCCATGCTAAAGAACATATTAAGATTCGTGTTTTCACAAATGCCTACATCATGGTTTTATTCCTGCAAGAACTGTTAACTTCAAGAAGACAGCGATGAACTCAACATCGATTTGCTTGAACAAACACTCTATAAAATTTTAGACAGTCGTTCAATATTAGTAAGTGTCGGCAACGATGCTGCTATTTCTTAAAATACTTCTAGTATTCCATTTGCATTAACATAGAAAGTCATGATGAGGAGACTGTTTAAGCAATTTCCTTGAATATAAAATAGATCACGTAGGAATTAACGGAGCAGTTACAAGTATCTCCCTGTCTTCCTGAAATTGATGTCTTACGCATTTCTTGCAAAGGATAAAATCACAATGCAGACATCTGAGACAGTGACGAATAGTCCCAATTACCAAATTTCCATCCCTTACTTTAATTTCAAAAAAATTAAAACCTGAAGCTGCTAGGACATAGCATTTTAAAAAATCCTTTTAAGTTACGTTCATTGCCTCTTCTTAAACCAGCAGACGCATCATCCAAACTTATAGAGGTCATGTTGATCTACTGGTACAATCTATAATTTACCATTAAAACAATTAAAACCGTAAAATAGTTACAGATTTACAACCAAAGTAGTGAAAATGCTGTGTTCAACAATTCTTTCAGGGAAAACGTGATGACGTCGGCATGCAAGACCAATATCTTTATAATAATATTCGGCACAACTAATACTATCCGTGTCCAAATTTCTAGCTTTATTTATCTTCTTTTTGAAAGTTCACCTAACATTACTGGGCTAAAATCATTGATATTGTTACCTTACAAACACCGCAAGTAATTCTGCACAAATGAGAGGACCATCTATAACAAACTCAAGTAAGAGTACTAACGAAAATGCTTGTTGAAATTCCTTAACAAACCTAAAAATCAATGTAACTCACATAAGATACTGTAACAGGAAGTACATATTATGTTGTACGCTTACTGCAATATTAATCGATGATGACGTACCCAACCTTTTATCTTATCGAGACGATCTATTTCTGTTTGATTATCTGCGCTACCATCTACTCCAACCTCTTCCAAATACTGCGACAGCATTCTAAACTGAATAACCACTTCAGCACAAAATCCCAAATACATGCAGTCTAAACACCAAACAAAGATTCCACAACAGGGTATGACAATATATTCCACTATAATAACAAAATTATACAGCTTTTCATGTCCTTCCATAGTCCATATTCCAGTGGGCATTATCTTTTGCCATAATGGATATATCATTACCAAACTTACACCTAGTAAAACAGCCAGTAATAAAAGTCTTTGCAATTGAAAAATAAAACGGCGTATTGAAATTATTTCCCTTTCAGTTTGTTGGTTACATTTATTGGAATCCCAAAATAACTTGGTGGTTTGAATAAGTTTTGTGAGACCTTCACTACGGTAGGTTACAATAATCATTCTTAAAAGTAACTGAAATAAAAGCCTTTTTAATTATTATCATTTGATGTTCTTTGGAAAAAAACTTAAAATACAACAATCAGGTTTGAGTAATAGGGTTACTTACCAACGAGAAAGCAAATATCGCTTCCATATTGCGCACGATATCGGATATATCTTTTTTAATATTGATGAATTGTAGCATAGCTATTACAACGAGGTTAACCTGAAGTAGGACAAGTATACTCATTGAAATATACGCTTTAACTTTGCTTGTTGTAAAAAATCCAAATTTACGCAAACCCAAAAATGGTAACTTCACCGTTTGTGGTATCTCGGCAATTACTTGATCCACATCTGACATCTCCATTGTTACGTAGTTCACACTGTAATGGAAAGTTTAAGGATTATTGTGTATTTTAAGTTTCGCAGAGTTTGATAATCATAAGCATAATCATATTTTTTTCCTTTCTAAGTTTATCGTGTGTAATTCGTGTATATCGTCGAAAACTGTCTGTGCACATTTCAAATGAGGGATATAACTTTTAGAAGTTATAATGTATGTGCAGTAGGGTAGAGCTTAACTATACAGTGAAAATAAAACTTTTTTGTTTTGATGTGTATTTTAGATTTTGCAACTTGGTAATTATAAGCATGATGTAATTAGCCATATTTTCTTTTTTTTTTGGCTTGTTGCGCGCTATTGGTGTATACCTTCGATTGTGGTCTGTGTGTACTACAAATGAGAGATTAAACTTAGAAAGGTTATAATATGTATACAGTTTATGTGTGCTCCGCTCTAATTAATTATTATTTATTGCTGGTAATGTGTTCAAGGGTTTTAAAATTATTTGTAAAGAAAATGCTTAAAGAGATAAAATGAACATAATCTCATAGAGCTTTCTTCTAACTTTTTTTTAAAAATATGGAGTGTAGGTGTCTGTGTTTAATAATAAAATTCACTTAATTACTTTTTTTCTGTTTGGTAACTTATACATTGCCTGCTTGATCGGAACCAACTACTAGCGCCACTATGGCTTTATATTATTATCCTTAGAGGGCGCGACATAAGTCTAGAACCTTCTCGTTGTTTCTTTACAATTCTACTCGCATCTAGTAAACACTAGTACATACATCAGAATTATTGAAACCTATTAAACACTAAATTATTGAATTATTTTTACATCCCAAATATATTTAAATCGTTCTTTAATATTATTAGTTTTAATCATTAGTTATGTAACAGTCACTTCATCCGTTCCTGTTACACCATTATGGGTTTTCTTAGTTTGAGTCGCGAGTCATAAATTTTCCGTTAATTTTGTTCACTTACTATTTCAGCTCGAGTTAAAAATATTTTCTTGTTGATTAATTTAATTCTGATAGTGAAACGCTCTGTACAATTATCAAATATTGCATTTAATTCTTCGCAGTGGAAATTTAAATGTTTTATTATAGCTTTCCCGTTAGGGTTGTTATCTTCTAGAATTTCTGGATTAGAAGGTTGTGAATAGATGTTCTTCCGGATGTGGATGCTCATTTTTGTATATCCGCTTGAGGGTTATATCACGGTTTCCTGCGGGTTTTTTTTTTATTGAATTTCTTATTAATTAGTCTAATCAGATTTCTTTAATTGAAGCCCTAGATAGGATTTATCCTTGTCTAGAAATTTAATTTTCTTCTTGCTTTTATCCCATAAACCGGTTGATTTGACTCTTGGGGGAAACGGAGGGATTGACTTGCGACAGACGAGAAGTGACCAGCGCTTGTGTTGTGCGCTAAGTCTTGTTCTTTCTAATTCAATTTCGAGTGAGTGCGAAAAAACCCTAATTAGGTGTAAGTTTCCTAATTTTGTTGCATCCCTGTTTTCATCATTGCTAATCAATGTTCTTGGTCTACAGTTTTGTTTTGTCCCGGAATACCATCCTGGAGGTTGGAAGTTCTCGTCGTCATTTATGGAGTCTTAAATTGGTCAAATTAGTCGTTTCGATACAGCAGCTCTTCCGGATTTGAGATGTACTCTTCTGTCTGGATCTTTGGAAGGAATTAGCGCTCTATCCCACCTTCAAATCTCGTAACTTCACAATAAATAGTTCCGTGTTTAACAATTAATTATTTAAAAATTGGAAGAAAAGATTTTTCCTTCTTAAAATCCATCTGGGAAATTGATAACTTTTTAATTTAGAAAAACAAAATTAAGAAAACAATCTGAGGCAGATAAGAGAGATAATAATAACTCTGGCTTATCCCTCTTAATAAATGTAACTACAGGTCTTGACTTTTTATGTTAAACAAAGTTTTGTAAGTAAATTCTGTGTTTGAGTACACATTTGGAGAAATTTATTTTGGATTAGGTTTTTGAATAAATTTGTTTGTGTGGAATACTCTTGCTTTTCTTAGGGTTTCACTTTCATAATAATTCCGGCCGGAGGCAACATGAGGATGAAGTTATGTTGGTAAGAAGTATAAAAATATTTTTTTAATTTATGTTTTTTTTGTTGTCGCAGCTCTATTAAAAATTGTTTTTGAACTTAAAGACTTTTGTGCTCCAAATTTTTCTTAGTTAGAGAAGCATTAAATATTTTTTATTTAGACTTTGTCTGATAAAGATTATAATTGACTTTCAATATGTTTTTCATATTTCATAAATTTTTATTTTGAAGAATTTGTTAAATCTTTACCTTGGTTTTGTACGTAGAGTCGATAAGCTATTCGAGTGGACAGGCATGATAAAAAGATTTGCAATAAAAATTTACTTCACCTTGAATTATTGTAACTGTATTTCAGTTTCTTATAAAAATTCAATTTAACTATTTTATTTCTGTATAATTCCTAGGGATTTTTGTTGGGGTTGTATTAGTAAAAAAAAAAATCAGGCAGAAAAACGGTATTTTGTTAAAAAAATCATTTTCTTTATAATTTTCTCTAAGTATAATTTGGTGTATTTAATGTAAAATTTAGTAAAATCAAAATTACAAAATAATTTAGATGTAATAAATTTTGTCAAGGTTAATGTTTTATAAGGTTTTGAGAAAAGGCGCCCAATGTTTTGTGTTTTCCTTATAAGTATAACTATTTGAGGTAATATATTTGTACGCTTAATTATTTGTTGTGTTTTATTGTATTATCATCCTCAAAAATCTACTCTCAAGGCCACCTAGGACATAGGGGTCCTAGTTTTTTAAATTTTAATTTGTAATGCAAGGCCACGTTACAGTTACTTGGTACCTACATAGAGAACAATCAATTAGAAACAACAAAATGAAAAACTCTTAAATAAAATTTTCTTGATGAAAAAATACATTCAGCCATAACGCCTCTCAAACACATACCAAATAGTCTTTAGTATACATGTCTTGTTTTATTACATTCATGCCAATTGCAACATTTATTTCTATAGTAACTGTAGCACATACCACAAAGAGGATCAAGTAGCAAACACCTATTTGGATAAAACTACCTCTTTCTAGTGGAAACAATTGCAGAACTAACCTTGTTGTACAGGATTGGACTGACATAACGTGTAAATTGTACAGCCGTAGTAGCATTCTTATTAATAGCTAATAAAGTTAATGGTAGGTATTAATAAAAAACGCCTGTTTTATTATTCATAGAGTTAGCAGGTCTTCTTAATAACTAACTTTTTAAATATTTATATGATTCTTCTATAGAACATTCCTACAATTATGAATAAATGTTTAAGTGGATCAATTATAAGTGAAGGTTGGAAAATGCAAATGTAATTACTTATAATAAATAAACAACACACCCCAATACCTTAGTTTTAAAATTTATAATTGCATTTACCTCTCTCTTTTTGAATACACCAGTAAGTAATAATGTAGATGTATAGTCTTTACAGAAACTTACTAAATATCAAAATGCACGAAATGCATTTCGCACTTTTCAGTTTGGTATAACACTTATGGCTAATAGTGTACAATTTACCTTAAAACAACACCCTGTACATTTCTGCATTTCGGAAAGGTACATTCATTTTGCGATACGTTAACCTGAGTGAATAGAGGCTGGTATCTGGCAAATCTTCTATTTTATAATGGATTCGTACGCTTATACCGGCTATTTTACAAAAAACGGCGTACGCTGTAGTTTCGTTATTTTTCTCCGATTTATCGGATTTAAAAACTAAATAAAATTATTTTGAGAAATCTCCAAAGCCAGCTAGATCATTTTTTAAAAAACTAATAGTAACACATGGGCTGAAAAGTCCCAGGCTTAACAAATAGATGGCGCTAGTTTTATTGCATTCACCGCTTTTTCAGTTAGTACTAACCTTCAAAAGACAGCTGTTAAAATTTCATGATATTCTATTTATTATTTTGTGAGTTATTGTGCTAAGAGTGACGCTACTTTTGTTATTTTCAAAACAATGGATCAAAAACAATTTCGTGTTTTAATTTTACACTGCTTCTTGATGGGAAAAAATACCGTTCAAGCGAAGCAATGGCTTGAAAAGTGTTATGGGGACTCCGCTCCATCAGAAACAACAATAAATCGTTGGTTTGCTGACTTCAGACGTGGTCGTAGAGACACCGATGATGCAGAACGCAGTGGACGTCCAAATGAGGCGGTAACACCAGAAAACATCAAAAAAATCCACAAAATCGTTTTGAATGATCGAAAAGTAAAGTTGCGTGAGTTAGCTGATATCGTAAAGATATCAAAAGGACGTGTTGGCTTTATATTGGATGAGCATTTGACTATGAGAAAGCTCTGCTCAAAGTGGGTGCCGCGTTTGCTCACTGTTCACCAAAAACAAGAACGTGTTGATGTTTCTGAGCAGTGTTTGGCCATGTTTAAACGTAACAAACCGGAATTTTTGCGTCGATATGTGACAATGGATGAAACATGGATCCATCACTTCACTCCGGAATCAAAACGATCGTCATCTGAGTGGACAGCAACTGGTGAACCTCGTCCAAAGCGACCGAAAGCACAACAATCGGCTGGAAAGGTTATGGCCTCGGTATTTTGGGATGTGCGTGGTTTAATATCCATCGACTATCTTGAGAAGGGAAATACCATCAACAGTGAATATTATATAGCGTTATTGGAGCGTTTGAAGGCCGAAATTGCAAAGAAACGACCGCATATGGCAAAGAAAAACATTTTGTTTCATCAAGACAACGCACCGTGTCACAAGTCAATCAAAACAATGGCAAAACTACATGAATTGAACTTCGAATTGCTCCCACATCCACCGTATTCGCCAGATTTGGCTCCCAGCGACTACTGGCTGTTCGCAGACCTAAAAAAAATGCTTGCCGGTAAGAAATTTCGCTCAAATGATGAGGTTATCGCTGAACCTGAGTCCTATTTTGAGGCAAAAGATAAATCGTTCTACAAAAGTGGTATTGAAATGTTAGAGCGGCGCTGGAATGATTGCGTTGTTCTTGATGGAAATTACGTTGATGAATAAAGCTAATTTTGAACAAAAAAACCGTGTTTTCTTTGTTAGGCCTTTGACTTTTCAGCCCTTGTGTTATCAACGAACTGATTGTCGGTGTTTTTTTTAAATGCAATGCCATATCTTTTTCAACTGTTTCTTATATAGAGTCTTTTTCTCTGAATCCAAGTGTGCGTTTGAATATGCACTCACATGAGAAGATTTTTAAGACAAACATAAAAATTGTGCATTTGGAAACAATAGAGCTAATGCAAAAACAAGTTCAAATCTCAAGAAATCTAATATTGGGCGGCATTTAACGAATCCTCTAAAAATAAAACAGGGCCAAGAATTCCACTTGCAACAATTCCTGCACAAACGTTGATCTTATCTGGATACTGCGTATGTAATTTCTCTACCTAATGAAGATTACGCTGCAACCAATAACGGCAACTGTATCAGTTTATAGCTCCATTTAGTGAAAATGAGGCTTCGTCAGAAAAAACAGTATGATTTTCGAAACCTTCTTTGTTATCGCATGAGACCATAACTCTTGACAGAACTGAATCCGCCTGTCAAAATCATCTTTGGGTGGTTGGTGAACTAAGTTTATATTATAAGGGTGAGACGTTTTTTTTGTGCAAAACATTTTCGTTGCTACTTTTGGACAGCCATTTCTTCTAACATCTTTATTATGCTTTTTACTACTAAATTACGTTTTTAAATCTTTATGCGCTAATTCTTGGTAAATAATCTTTTTATACATGTCTGAAATAATTATATCTTTATATTCTACATTCAATTCTTTCATAATAACGTTTCTTATAAGGATATAATTTCATAAGAAAATTATACTGATATCTGTCAAAATTTATCGTAGAATATAATCTCAGTCATGACTAAAATTCCACAGCAACCGCGATCCAGACTTTTTAAAGTTTTTTTCTTCAGGAATACTTACAAAAATACTAATCTAAAGTCATTTTTAATTTTTGCAATTAAATCTCTTATATTTTTTCCTACAGGTTTAAGGCATAAAATAATATAGATGATATTAAAATAGTGTTGAATTCTAACATAAATTAAGTCTTAAAATATACAGTGATAAACAAAATTAACATAAAAATAACTTCTTATTTCCATAATTTTTTGGGCAATTTCGATCTTTGAAATTTTACTTGATTTTGCTGTATGGCCAAAAACCACAGCAACTATAGTATTTTATATATACAAATCACACAGTGAAGTGGATCTTTTACAGATTCTGCCCCACACAAAAGCGCCTGACCAGATAGGGACTATTCCAAGATGATAAATAATAATAAATTTTTATACAATGTTCTTATTCTGAAATGAAACTTTACTACATATATTGGACGACTTATAAACAAGCAGTAAAGCGGTAAAAATCAATATTTCATTATTTAAAGTCAGGTATGAAGAAAATGCATAATTATAATAATAGTGAATAATATCCCGTTATTTTAAAGTTTGCCTGATTCACCTGTCAATGTGAGAAAGGCTTCATACAAAATTTTTGGAAAATCTTGTGTTTACTTTACAAATGAGAAAAAGAGGGACATGGTCCTTTCTAAGAATGTAATAAAAGTATTTAGCCCGTCTGCATCTAAACAGTAAATTCTTCAAAAAAAACTGATTTGGTTTCCTGCCTTCGTTTGGTTCGAGTAAATTCATTCTAGTGTTCCGCAGTTTTTCTGCAAATTTGTCTTGTTTAGTGTCGCTAACTTTAAAGGTAAGTTTAAATTAGTAATATGTAGTATTTGTACTGATCCTTGTATTTTTAGGGATAACAATTTACTGTAAGCGAAATGTCTAAACGAATAAAGTAAAAACCTTGTAGTACTTTATCAACTAGACAAAAGTACCGTAGATTAGGGCAGTACAAAAATATTATGAAAGCGAAACATAAATTACAATTATTGAATAATAAAAATGACAAACCATAATAAAATCTTTGACATAATTGAAAACAATGCTACTATGAAAGAAGCTTTGACCAGTAATCATAGCATCAATGAGAATAATAGCAACACAAGTAGTTTTAGCGATACTAATATTTTAAATTCTGATATTACGATTAATCAATCAATCAAAGAAAATCAGAGGTAAGCAAATGCTGCCAATAGATACAAAAGAAAGTTTTGGAGAATTAGAAAATTAAATGAAGAACATGCGGATTTGTTTGTTACACAAAATTATTTTTGTTCACTCGTTTTCTTTTTTTTCTAGAAACTCTTTTTATGTAAGATCGGTGGAGTTGGATACAAAGGCAAGATCTCCAGAATTTAAAAAAATGTTCTGACCAACGAATTTGCTGTTATTCGGGGTTATTCGTGATTGCGTCAACGTGGGAATCTCCGAATGGCTGGAACCAAGACGATGAATATCGGACAAAAGTATTCTTTTTATCGTAATATTTATAGCTCGCATATATAAATTGTTTTGTTTTTCAGAAATTGAGCAATGTGGTTCCGAAGGACTACGCCATGCTGCATAAAGATTAAAAAGGGACGAGAAGACAAAAACGAATTTTTGTGTTTTGGAACTGTTTTGTATTTTTTCTTTTTTAAAAAAATGTAATAAAACTTTTATTCCAAGTATTTCTTTTAATGCATTTTCCTTCAGAAATAAAGTTCTGTGTAATATCATTTAAATTAGTTATATTACTAGGCTATTCGTTTTGCAGTATATGTCCTTGATCATTTCTTAACTTTAATTCCAAATTTTTACTTTTGTTTGAAAACGGAATGGCCGTATTTTTAAACTACAGGTCTATTTGATAACAACTTTAAATGATTTAAGAGATTTTGAAATTTTTGCACCACCTAGATATTAAGGCCTAGTCTTTCCACCTCCTTATAAATTTATCGGTCAGATAACTTGAGACTTTTCTTACTTGGGCAAGGTCAATATGTTGTATTAACTTTTGACTAATTTATTTTGGTCTTCCTGCAACCTTTATAGAGTAGAATAAATTGGTCGGAAGCTTGGAAAAATGTTTTTTACTACGTGGACGATAAATTTCCAAGGAGGTAGAAAGACCAGACTTTAATTAATTAATGGGGCATACTCTATATTACATATTAACAATGTAACAACGTAGACGTAACGAGCACGTAATTTAGCATATTACAAAGTCTTTTAAAATTAAACGAAACAGGTACATCGAAACGTAGACATTAGAGCGATGTATTCACGTAAAATTATGACGATGTACCAACAAGCATATACCTAGTCTGAAGCACGATGGATGTCGTCGGCATGTAACAATCGGTAGGTAATCGCGATGTACTGCAACTCGTACTGTGTTTCTGACATTACGCGTTATACATAATAACGCACATGTGCGCAGTGTGCTATGTAACATTAAACAAGTTCGTACACAGATAAACTCGCACTGATATCGCTACGATATAATTGTGTTTGCTGGGTAATTAAACCACAGACTACCTCGTAAAGTCTTCTTCTTCATTTCTCTATCTAGAATCTAGAATTATAGTCACTTTCTCCTTATGTATATTAATTAACCATTGCTTAACCTACATTCAGCCCTGTAAAATTGTTCAGTATGATTTCGATAAATTACATCAGTAAACGGATGCACTTAAAGTGAATTGATATGATTATACTGCCAAATATACTGTTACACTTTATAATTTATATCCTTAAAGTTAGAATCTACAACTTTCTGCAGAATAGCTTTAAATGCGGAAAGTTTATGTTTACTATCTGAATAATGACCGACTTAAACTAGAAATAATCAATTAAAATAATAAAATTTTTTACCTTGATAGCTGTGTAGTTTTTTGTAATTTTGTTTTTATATTTGTAATTCTCTTCCTGGTTTCTTTAGGGGGTGACTATCTTAGATCAACTTTTCCAGTTTCATTTAACGCGTTATTTAAATTGATAACGGTCTATATTATTTTAAGATCTTTCCTTGCATTTTCTTATGAAAGAATATCCCAAATAATAATATTTTAATCATAGTTCTTTACCAATATATTCTGAATCTGATCTATGTCTTCTGAACTGCACTACGCCGCTTAGTTCGTTTGCTGAAAGCCTCCTGTGGGCTCACGACGCACAACTTTTCAGAACGACAGCTTTTTTCTATTTATTACATTCGAATTTATTCGTATTAAAGTAAACTAAGGTAGGAAACAAAAATTATGAGATCAACAACGACAATAGCTATGAATAATTTAAGACTCACTAAGATAATGTTAGGTTTCAAACGAAAATTATAAAACTGATGTGCTTCTTTACTTTTTAGTATGTAATTTGCTGCTGTACTGTACAAACAGGTATCAGTATTATAAATAAAATATTAAAAAGTAGTAGATTAAATATGCGTAGGTTCTTTTACAAACGGCTTAGACTTTATAACCACCGGATAAATGCATTTATTATATTTCTAGTCGAAGAAAATCGCTATTAAAAATTTACGTTTTCGCTTGATTCATTAAATATCCTTGTCAGAGTTTTATTAGAGATATAACTGTATGGAAATTTTGTTCCAAAATGTCGTTGAAGAGGCAATTATTTATCATAGTGTGGTTGTACTGTTGGTAACATAAAAGTGTTGCGTCGAAGCCTATCTTTTGCATTAGATTACGGTGCTTGAGCTTCATTTTTATATTATATGTTAACTGTACAATATTAGTTTACTAAGCCTCTTTCATTCAAAAAATGAGAAAGGTTTAAAGTACATTTTATTCTTATACTTTATGTTTTGTTTTAGGACCTCATTGTAAAAGATTTATGTAATGTTACATAAACAAAATGTGTAAATATGTAAATTTCTTAATATTCCAATGTAATTTTAGTCGCTTATGTGAATTTTCAGAACGCTTCAGCGATTCCTGTAATTTATCAAAACAGGAAGTTGAATTTTGCATCTTTAACTGTAATGTTACAAGTACTAAGTATATATTTAACGAATCCATACATCAGTGTGTGAATTTTACACTTCGATTAATAACTGTACGCAAAATGAAAATTCTAAGAAACATGATTATACTGCGGACTGCAGTTTATAGACGTCACTAAATTTAATAGAAATAAATCATCCACTAAAGTAATTTAGTGATGAAAAAATACTGGGTTTAACAGCTTTTATATGTTTGTGTCAAATTTACATATAGTACGGAGCACAACTCGTGCTTTATTTTGTATTTTTAGGTGTTCAATGTGCAATAAGCCTTTCCCGTAAGTAAATCTACTATAGCAATAGTAATTTTATACACGTAAGTTTTATAATAGTTACCTACATTTAGGTATGTACAATTACGTGATGCAAACAAATTTACTTACATTCAGTAAAATTGCTACAACCAACGTAGGAAATAAGTTAAATAAGTCCCATTAAGTGATTTTACATAAACGTTTTTTACAGTGTGCTTTCATTTCTTAAACCAGAAACTACTGGAGGAAAATTAATTCTTGGAAAATGCAATCTGCACTGACAAAGATCTTTTGCTAATAAACAGAATTTAGTACGTTTTACCTCGTTCTAGCTGTTTGCCAAAAGATTAAATTTTTTTCAAGTATGTACTGTCTTGTTCATAAGATATTACTTGGCAATCTGATTTATTACACTTTCAGAAACCCTAAAGACTAGGTAAAGAAACTCCTGTCTTTCTTGAAGATGCAGATGGACAAACCTATTAAGGATTGATAAACCCCACCTACAAGCAGGTGACTTAGTTATCAAAACACTGTTTTGAGTCTGTTACATACAATCTTCGTCGATCAAGATCTGAAACCGTTGGTCACCCAAAAACTTTTGAATCTGGATACCTTGGTGGGGCTGAGTTTTGTGGTATAAAGTGAATTTACTAAATTTATTGTTTTACTAACAGGCAAAGCTTCCAACTAAACATAGTTTTAACTTTCCACTTCGTAAATAAAAATGTAATACATGAATGTGAAATATGAAGTTTGTAAGTTAGGGAAATAAAAAAACAGAGTATACAGGGTGTTCGACAATTAGTTGTAGGCATAATGAGCTGGTGCGCCATCGTGCAATCAGATCAGTCCATTTTGCAGATTGCGTGGAAAATCGTCTCTTGAGAAAATGGCTTCATCAGTCTACAATAATTGCTTATGGAAATTTTGGTTCAGATCGATCTTTTGCAGTAGTTAATATGACTTTGACAATTATTAGGTGTTAACGACTGAACAGTAAGAAAGTGGTACGGATATAAAGAATCTGCTTTTAAAACATTACGTAGGGTGGAATTACTAGAAATATTATGTCCGTAAGGAACTCCTCTTGTACTACTTTAGGTTGCCAACGGTGCACAACTTGAACATTTAGTTTAGTTGTCTGTTGAATTTTGCATTATCAGTAAATTTAATACCGTGAAACTGTTTTTCTTCAAAATTTTCTGATGTGACCTATACCTATAATTACCTTATCGTATGGAAAAAAATATGTTTTTTTAAATTCCGTAATAAAATGTAAGAGTTTTCATTAAAAATAGATTTTGAAAACGTCATACCTTCTGTATGACTCACCCTGTATTATAAATATGTTCTGTTTAAAAAAATGTGCATTTAAAAATAAAAATTGATAGGTTCAAGCGTTTTACCTAAAAGTTCGTTCTTGAATTTTTAAAGGATTTATGCACTACTTTACGAAAGCACTGTATGTTATGTTATACATGGAACAATAAAAAATTAGGAATTCTGCTTACTTACATATAATGTAAATAAGGCGATCGGTATGTGTTACTATTGTTTTAATTGTAGATTTTACTACAACAGCTAAATAAAAATCCTTGTCTCTAACTATTTATAAATAATAATAATTAAATGTCACATATGCTTCACTTGCTAAAGTGCATATTGCTGTTGCTGTATTAAATAACTAATTCTTATAATTGATAGTGACGATTTTGAATATAAATGCAACATTTTTATTGCAGTAACAGTTAAGCATTGTTTAAAATTGATTCAGTTCTGCCTCAAGCCCTTTAGTAAAAAACATGCAGACCATGCTACCTTCAGCACCTGGAAAATGCATGGTTACGTCTATAAACAATTATTTTAGATTCTGTACTTACATTCGCTACAGTTCCTGCATTAATAGTAATTTCAAACTGTTACCAAACCAAACTTGCCTTTAGAGAGTTTAATAAAAGAACAAAATATCACAGTCAACTCGTAGAAGCGTGAAATTATACACAATTATAGAAAGGCTGACTATGACAGTATTAATGAATGTTTCCTTAAAATTAATTGTCACGATAGATTTTGCAACCTTTTATGCAAAGCTGCAGTTAATACCGTTTATATCATAGAAAATCTTGTTGCGCGTAGAAGATTTCGTTGCTCTCGGTTTCCACCATGGTATACCGACGCAGTTATTAGAGTTACAAGGGAAAAACGCAACTCCCATAGACGGTGGAAGCAAACTGGAAATAAAGTTAATTCACGTTTACTCTATTAGGCATTACTGATTTTTGTAATTACGTATAAGTTACTGAGAATGACATCGTGCAGAATCTGAAAAGAATTTCAATTTTTACGAAATCCAAAAAAAAGACGTATCGAATACTGTTTGTAGCTTTAGCCATATGTGTAAATTATTTGCTCAATACTTTGCTTCAATGTTTACTGATAGTCAATTGAATATTAACTCAGTACCTGATTCTGATAGTAGTAGAAGTATATAGTAAACAACAACTCTGTTGTCTTGATATGAAAAAGGGAGCTGAATCGGATGGGATCTTGGAAATATTCCTTCGTAGTTGTGCGGACAACCTGGCACTTCCATTATCGATTTTATTTAATCTGTCTATATCTGAAGGTATGTTTCTGTCATATCGATATTTAAGTCTGATAAAGGCAAATTAGTTGATAACTATCAGCCTTACGCTCTCTCGGGTCAAGTTTGTTTTAATGCAGGTTAATTTACATTTACATAACTTCTACTATATACGGGAGCGTGCTGTGTTTATATCCGGTTCCTGTGTGATCCCGTCTTTTAACGCATACCTGCAGCATGCTACAAGTCGCAACAGGCACGAAATGGTTTTTTACACAGACAGAATTGTTTGTTCCGCTATCCTTATTCTACTTATATTTAGTACAGTTGCGCTTAGAGAGGTGTGGCTTTGATTTTTAGTTTGCTTGGCGCGGACCCTAAGACAAACTCGGGGTGTTTTAAGTGGTCGCTAAGTGTATCTACCTCAAAACTTATATCATTTAAAAAGTTTATTAAAGTTTATTAAAAGTGGATTTTTTGAGCTATTTACGACTATCTGATCGGATTTACTTTAAAAGTTTTTGCGACTGCTTCGAAGTAAGTTCCCAAATTTGTATTTCATGGGTTATTTAGAATTAACCATATTTATCTTCAATTAGCTTTGAGGCTATACATGCGACACTATCATAGTTAAGTTATAAAGATTTGACTGGTAGTAACGAACACTGGTAGTTTTGTGAATTCTTGTGGGTGTCAAACGGCCTGTGTCGGCATATTTCTTTTTTGCTTTAACAATTCTCCGTGAATCAGGAAAAAAATTATTTCTGGGTATTGCTTTGTGTGTGTAAACACGGGAGGTGTCATCGACCATTCCGGCCGTCGTTTATGTCAAGTAAATCGGCAAGAAAATTTTCTCCTGCAATGTGTCCAAATCTGGCGAGACCTCCCGTCAAGTCTAGGTGTCAGTTAGGTGATAATTTTAGATGCTACTCTGTTGTGTATTTTGTAATCAGCTATAGAGGTAGTTTTGCAATGTTACACATGGGCTGAAAAGTCCCAGGCCTAACAAATAGATAGCGCTAGTTCTATTGCATTTTCCGCTTTTTCAGTTAGTACTAACCTTCAAAAGACAGCTGTTAAAATTTCATGATATTCTATTCATTATTTTGTGAGTTATTGTGCTCAGAGTGACGCTACTTTTGTTATTTTCAAAACAATGGATCAAAAACAATTTCGTGTTTTAATTTTACACTGCTTCTTGATGGGAAAAAATACCGTTCAAGCGAAGCAATGGCTTGAAAAGTGTTATGGGGACTCCGCTCCATCAGAAACAACAATAAAACGTTGGTTTGCTGACTTCAAACGTGGTCGTAGAGACACCGATGATGCAGAACGCAGTGGACGTCCAAATGAGGCGGTAACACCAGAAAACATCAAAAAAATCCACAAAATCGTTTTGAATGATCGAAAAGTGAAGTTGCGTGAGTTAGCTGACATCGTAAAGATATCAAAAGAACGTGTTGGCTTTATATTGCATGAGCATTTGACTATGAGAAAGTTCTGCTCAAAGTGGGTGCCGCGTTTGCTCACTGTTCACCAAAAACAAGAACGTGTTGATGTTTCTGAGCAATGTTTGGCCATGTTTAAACGTAACAAACCGAAATTTTTGCGTCGATATGTGACAATGGATGAAACATGGATCCATCACTTCACTCCGGAATCAAAACGATCGTCATCTTAGTGGACAGCAACTGGTGAACCTCGTCCAAAGCGACCGAAAGCACAACAATCGGCTGGAAAGGTTATGGCCTCGGTATTTTGGGATGTGCGAGGTGTAATATTCATCGACTATCTTGAGAAGGGAAATACCATCAACAGTAAATATTATATAGCGTTATTGGAGCGTTTGAAGGCCAAAATTGCAAAGAAACGACCGCATATGGCAAAGAAAAAAATTTTGTTCGAATTGCTCCCACATCCACCGTATTTGCCAGATTTGGCTCCCAGCGACTACTGGCTGTTCGCAGACCTAAAAAAAAATGCTTGCCGGTAAGAAATTTCGCTCGAATGAAGAGGTTATCGCTGAAACTGAGTCCTATTTTGAGGCAAAAGATAAATCGTTCTACAAAAGTGGTATTGAAATGTTAGAGCGGCACTGGAATGATTGCGTTGTTCTTGA
>VTPC01005828.1:0-26677 GCA_011009095.1 Ignelater luminosus
ATCTATTATTCGTTGTTGATTTCCATATTCATGCTTCAACAATTCAATCACAGCGTTATATGATCTTTCGGAAGGCGTTAAACCACTAATAGTTGCTGCAGCTTTACCAATAAGTGAATGTTCTAAATAATTGAAACCCCTTTATCATCATTATATCATACTCTATATACAACAAAAAACGCCTATTTCGTAAAAACCATGAAGAATAAGGAGAGACAGAATCGAATTTGCTAGTTTTTTTCTTTTATTAATTTATTAGCACTGCAGATCTTCTAAGTGAATGACGTTTGCTTTTTTCTTTCTTACTTACGCTTAGTGATGACTTTTAAGTCACTTATTTCAATATGCTATGAAGCATCAAGAACGTTTGCGTGAGCTCCTGGGTGCTTCCAATACCACCAAAATATACAACAAGAAATCTAGACTTTTAAGGTTAAACAGCGCTGCTACCTTCTCAAAAGTAGATGCTTTTAAATATTCTGTGAGTTTGGTACTCTTCTAGTCTTTTCTAATCAGTATTTTGTTCTTTTTTTGTACAAATCGATAGTTTTTGATGAGTTACCTTCTTACCTTGTAACGACTCCTTTTATTATGGAAATAAATTTTGACAAAGGGTATCTCTATTTTTCCAGTATGGTCTAGAATGTTTAGTTTTTTTGTTTTACTTGAGTAAGAAGAATACTTGTTGGTTATAAAATGCCATTTTTTTACAGAAGCAGCAATGGGAACATCAGTGAATGCGCAACACTATTCTGATTCAGACTATGTTCGTAGTGTGAAAGAAATGTGTAGAATTACTATGGAAAGGTCTTTTTCCCCTATTAAAATGTGGGACACCTTATTTACACTTTCTACAGATTATCACGTAGAAAGAAAATCTCTGAAAATCTTACATGATTATACAAATTCTGTAATAAGAAGTAGGAAGGGACAATTATCTAACAACGGAACTGGAACTACTAATAATGACGATACTGGTATTAAACGACGATTAGCATTTCTAGATTTGCTACTACAGTGCCGTGTAGATGGGGAACCTTTGCCAGACGAAAATATTAGAGAAGAAGTGGATACCTTTATGTTTGAGGTATGTACTTGTACTTATTTTCTAAACAATATTTAAAGTTTCAAAATATGTTTAACAGGGACACGACACTACAACATCAGGCATAAGTTTTGCTTTATATTGTTTGGCAAAACATCCAGAAGTTCAGGTAAGAAATTTAAGATTGTTGATTTATTAAGAAAAATGAATTTTGATGTTAGGAAAGAGTAGTTGAAGAATTAAGAAGCATATTCAACGATGATAAAGATAGACCTTCAACGTATACTGATTTACAAGAAATGAAATATCTAGAAATGGTAATTAAGGAATCGATGCGTATATATCCACCGGTACCAATTGTTAGCAGACAGCTAGACCGAAATGCAGAATATGGTAATCGTCAATTTACAAATTTGAATTTCTTTGTTTCTAAAGCGAAATTTTGTAGATGGAGGAATGTTACCTGAGGGTTTGGCAATCACGATATTTATTTTTGGTTTACATCGGCAAGAAGATGTTTTTCCTGAACCAGAAAAATTTGACCCAGAAAGGTTTTCTCCAGAAAATACTGTAAATCGATCGGCATATGCTTATTTACCATTCAGTGCTGGGCCTAGAAATTGCATAGGTAATAAAACTAAAAATTTAAAATTTAAAATCCTTTTCACTTCTCTTTTCCTACCCCTTTTTCTTAACCATAACTGTCTGGTAGAATTTTCTGCAATTAATTGTAAGGGAATCTTGTAAACACAATTACCACATTTTGATAAGCCTTTCACTATCATGCAGGGCCGGATTTACTCTAGTGGAGGCCTCTGGGCAAAAAATTGGTGGTGGTCTCCATGCATATTTGCACCAAAATTCTTCACGAGACACCTCCTCTAAGGTTTTAACAAAATTTGAACGAATCAACTTTTTATAAGCAGTCAAATACGATTAATATGGAAAATAAAACAAAAACAAAACAAGAAAACAAATCGCTTTTGCTTTTTATAACGAGTTTAACATCACTTTTCTTTTACTTTTACAACAAATACTTAAAAATCTTACTCAAGTAAAAAAGATCACAGGTAAGTCACTGTTTTTAGAATAAAATATTATCAAAACTAGGTACAACAAATTGAGAAAATGCCAAAAGAAAAGATTTAAAAAATTTATTCTTTTCTATTCCTGTTTATTGACCTTTATTCTTTATAATGCAAACATAAAAGTTTTTGGTGGAGGTCTCTAGGCACTGCCTGCTATTGTCTGCTACACTACTTGAACAGTCGCTATCGATTTTGAATACTTTTCAGTCCTGGCCATTACGTTTGACTTTCGGAGAAATGAGGAAGCAAGACGTCTTTTCTCTTCAGGTGGAGCACTGAAAGAAATTCGTGCCAAAGTCTCTACTGATAAAAAGAAAAAGTTCTAACCTGCCTGAAACTAACCGCTTTGCAAAGCTAGACTGTGTTTACGGAAAAGAAAGCAAACGGTTTGCAAATCTGATACAAACAAAAGTCGAAAGCAAAGGAAGAAATAGGAGGTTGAAGATGGAGCTTAAACGTTAGAAACCATCAAGGGTATTATATCTCATTCTCTCTGGATGTTACAAGATAGGCAACACATTTTATTTTTTACGAGTACTTTAAAGTCTTTAAGAAAAGACAAGCTTATGACAAAATGGGAGTTAAAAAAACTACTGGGACCTGCAAGAACTTGGGTTATGCGAAAAGCTTCACGTACTTTAAGATACCGAGGTTTTCAAGAGATCAGACGCTTACGAAAGCCCCGAATTTTTCATAAACTAAGGAATTATAAGGACTTGAGTCCATAAGAACGCAGAAAGTTCTGAACGTCTGTCTGCCAGAACTTAAGATTCCGTAAAACAATAAGATCCCTCAAAAGCCAAAAGATTCACAAGGGCTAGGAGGCTTACTTTTAGATTAGTAAGTACTTGGGCCTTGCAAGTACTCAGGGCTCACAAATT
The DNA here is from genome assembly GCA_011009095.1 of Ignelater luminosus. Lineage (NCBI taxonomy): Eukaryota > Metazoa > Arthropoda > Insecta > Coleoptera > Elateridae > Ignelater > Ignelater luminosus. The sequence goes on from VTPC01005828.1 coordinate 3,015, forward strand.
CTAAGAACTCTGCAAACACCTGAGTGACTACAAAAATTAAAAAGTGTAGAAAAATGCAAAGGCTAAAAACCCAGTAAATTTGTCTTGCAGAATTCGCTTCCTTATCAATTTTGATGTTTTATTTGGAGAGGAGACATCCAAACAGAAAATATGTTCATTTGTTCATTCAAACAGGATTTTTAAGTTTTTAAGTATATGTTTAATAATTATTTTTTCACAAGACTTAAGAATATCTACAACGTATTGTCTTCCGAAAAGGTTTCCTCATTTCAAGGCCTTATCCTCTAATGAAATCATGCAAAGTGAATTTAGTTTTTGCGATCAAAAGTCCTGTTATGTAATCTTGGGAATTTTTTTGGTACAAGGTGCAAGCAAGTGTAGCTGAATAATATCCCACCTACATTAAGGCTTGAATCAACAAATCTCTAGATAAATATGCAAGTGGGCGTCTTGTCTGTTTGACGGTAGATTCTTACTGAATCTTAGGACTCACTGGCCATGACTTTTGCTTGTTAGTGTAGCAGATAAAAGTTGCCTTTCACTGCACCTTGCCCGCGGAATTCTGCTACTGGACAATATAAAACTTGTACACTTAAAATAAGAACGCTTGAAAGCAATGGAGGAAGATTTGAACCTTAGGGAATATTGATTCACAATCAAGGATTCGTTTGTCTTAAGCTTCTCTATACAGGAAGATCTAGAGAAAGTATTCCCTGATTAATTAATTAATTGTTTTAATTAATCCAAGATTACTATAGAATAGTTGACGGTCTTAAGCTTCTCATTTTAATATTTCGATCGTTTTTTCAAATATCACTGTTGTCTGAATATCTATACCGGCAAGCCTAGAGAGTGTCCCTTATTCTTCTAATCACCGTTTCATCGATTGTTTCGTTCACTTTAGGATTGTTATAGAAAAGTTTACTGTTTCTATTTTTAAGATTGTCTGGGGAGATAACCATACTGAGAGAGTTATTAACATCTTGACTGTCTTGATTATGGCTTTCGTAAATTCGAAGGTGTTTTGTCATAGACACGGTTTGGATGAGTTTGGATGAGATTCAGGAGCTTTGAAAGTAGCTTGTTGTCAGTATTTCCAACCAGAACGCATTATGTTGTGCTGTAAGTTTTAATTATGGTACTTGCATAACTCACATTGCGTTGCAAGTCTTGAGTTGTCAAAAAATAATAAAATCTGATTGTTAGGTTACCAGAATCTCGTTTATATTTTACATATGTTCAAAAACAACTACAGGGACATCATCAATAGGAGGAAGCCACGTGACCACGAAATTTACTGTTGGTTAGGCAACACATCTTGCACTGTTGGCAGCTCTGTTGTAATAAAGAATTACGTAGTTTTCCAGTATTGGATATATGATGAAACTACTTAGAAACTTAAATATTTAAAGATAATTATATATAAAACTGGAAAATTAAAAAATGACAATATATTGAAGATATTTTAAAAATAAGAATTAGATAAGGCCCAAACAATGCTGATGTAGCTGTTCAACAAGAGCTTTTTAGTTGTTTTTTCAATTTTATTAAATTTAACTGTCCACTATGAAGGAGTTTTCATAAAAAGATAATTAATCAGGTAGGGTAAACGCACCAACACCTGGTCATTTAAAGAATATTTGGAGTTCAAACTCATTTAAATTTAAAACTAAATATTTAATAATGAATTTTTTTGTATAGTTATGCATGCATAAATGACATATATACTCAATCATTAAGAGTCCTTAAACGTTTAATTTTATATTTAAAAAACCATTTATCAAAATCGGCACTTTGGCAGTCGTCTTAACACAATCGTGTTCTGGGAATAATTAAAGATTAATAATTGACGTGTAATTTTTATTTTCTGAAATTAATGTAACATAATACTTAGAACTAGGTATGCTAGATAACAGAACTAAAAATCGCAATTATTTCAGCTGCCATAATTTATTTATAAAAAAATAATTCATTAGGTAGCAGGTTACAAGAATTTAATTAAAAATAATGGCTTACATTTATCCTAAATTTTACAATTTCATTTAATTATTTTACATTTTATTGCAATTTATGTACAAATTACATAAATGGTTCGATATGGCCACCCTGTTTCTCTAAACATAACCGAACTCCATTTTTGATACTATTGAAAACTGAAACTAAGGTTTCTGGTGATATATTATTAATTTCATTTTGTATGGCCTCTTTTGATTCGTCAATATTCTGTGGACGGTGCCTGTAAACATTCTTCTTCAAATGCCCAAATAGAGAAAAATCTAATGGTGTGAGATCGGGAGACCGAGGGGGCCATCGTCCTCAACTAATCACTCGGTCATCAAAGAACTCTTCCAAATAACGAATAGTGGTGCGTGCCGTATGTGCTGATGCACTATCTTGCTGGAAGTAGCCCTCTTGGATTTCATTATCCAATAGTTGTTCGATAAAAGGTGTTAAAATATTATCTCGGTATCTTTCTCCACTGATGGTGTCATTAAAAAACAATGGACCATAGATCCTGCGTCTTGATATCGCTACCCATACACCAACCTTCTGGGGATGCAAACTTGTTTCTTTATAATTGTGGGGATTCTCTGTGGCCCAGGTTCTGTAATTTTGGCTGTTCACATAGCCCGACAAATGAAACCATGCTTCATCTGACACAAATGTAATATTTAATATGTCATCGTTGTTCAAGTGTTTGCATAAACCACTGACAGTATTGAACTCGTAATTGATGATCATGCGGAAACAGTTCTTGTATTACAGACACTTTATAGGGATGCATTCGTAGCTTCTTTTTTAATGCAGCTTGGCAACTTCCATATGAAAGTCCTGCGAAAAAAGTTGTTGGTTAGATTATGGTTTAAAATAGTTTAAATTGTTTAATGGATGTAAATAATTCAGAAATAAATAGCAGTGCCAGTTTTTTATTTAAGTTTGCTAATAAAACAATTGAATTATTACAAGTGATAAATTCAAAATAATTAATAATTTAAAACACGAATGAAGCAAAATATATTATTTGTTTAATGCAAATAGATTCCTACCTGTTTCAGTGGCTAAGCGTTTAATGGATTTATGGAGACTACGATTCATTAGTATCTGCATGTCCTCGAGAACTTCATCAGTTAATGCGGTTGGTCTACCAGAGGATTTGCCTTTGCAGATGCAATGTTTTTCTTCAAACCGCTTAAGTATATCATGCCTACGACGTACAAATGGATCGTAGTGGACTTGCACTTCAGGAAAAGCTTGTTCAAATTGTTGGATACAAGATTGTAACGAATAGGTCCATGAACCATCTGCATTCTGGGTTCCACTTCGATAGTGAGCTATTAAAATAAATTTATCTCGTTCGCTTGTAAAAGGCATCGCAAAAACGTAACCTTCCAAACTGAAATAATTATGCAGTTTTAAAATTTATTATCACACTTTGAATGCGTTAAATCTAGCTTACCTCGATTAACTCACAAAAAACAGATTTAGTCTTGAAAAAGACTGATTTTTAAATAGAACAAAATAAACTGCAGAAAACGCAAAACAGAGACCAAGAAACCACGGAACGTACTCACGCCGATGTAATTTTAGATTAGAAATGTACTCGTGAGGGAGGTAGCCAACGTTGAAAGGTAAAATTTCGCGCCACTTTTAAATTAGTAGTCACGTGGCTTCCTCCTATTGATGATGTCCCTGTATAATACATTGCAGTAGCTGCTGAAATGACTCAATCATTGGCACTACATACATTTACTAAGATAATGTGGTTTATTTTTATCGCTGAAACAAAAGGTTTTTAGTTAATTAACGCCAGAATTCTTTAACAATGATATATTGCAAGGATGGTGTGCTACCTAAGATTCTGAGATGTGCGTTTATATTTGTGATTGTCACTCGTTTTACTCTAGTCTCCTCTTCTATATAAGTAAATTGGTTTATCACGTATCATCTTAAAACGAACAAACGCTATAAATCGTCTTTCACTAGTTTTTCACCATGAAAGTTGTGTCAGTTTAAACAATACAGTATTTTTAGATTACTCGTAATGTTTATACAAAGATAGTGCTCATGTATTTTCTGATTTCTCGAGAAAGTAAGAAATTCAAATTATTATTTACAAACACATTTTTTGTTTCAGGTCAACGATTTGCCATGTTAGAAATGAAATCAGCGATATCCAAGGTGTTAAGAAATTTTGAATTGCTAGAAGTACCGGACCATAAACCAATATTAGCGTCTGAAGCCATTTTAAAATCAGCTAATGGATTACTAATACGCTTAAAGGATAGAAAATTTTAATAGCCCGACCTCGTTATTTTTAATTTTCTATTTTTGTATTTTATAATTTTTTTTATAATGCACCAATATTTTTAAAAATTACAAGATCACATTTATATCTTGAAAAAGGTCTTGCTTTTTCATCTCAATTTTAACGATGCACTTGTGGGATGTTTTAGAGCCTATGGCGCCTCCAGCAGCTATTTTTCAAACTAAACGCTTTCCTGCTTCCCAGTAATAGTTGTTCTGAGGACAAAATTTTTTCACCATATTTATTAGCAAGATAGGACGCATCCGACCCAACCATTGTTGTTACACATAAAATATTTTAAACTTGCAATGCATAGAAAGCAATAATAACAGGTCTTTGGTTTTAAGGTAACACCTTTAGTGAAATTATAGATAAAATGTTATATAAGTCATGTAAATATGTAATTCTTGTATGTTGCTTGTGATTAAATATTGCATTAAAATCTTAGAAAATATTTAAAGTAAAGTGAAAGTACAATGTACAAAGAACAACTGATTATTAATTAGTCAGTTCTATGCCATGTTCTGGGCTGACAGTGATAGCTTGTAAAAAGCATAATTTTAATGGTAAGTTAAATATCTAATACGACACATTCCTAAATAGTTTAATATTTACTTATTCCCAATCTCAATACAAAATTTACAATTCTTGATAACATAGTTTAGAGAAATTAGTGTGATAAGATATTAAAGTATAATTATAAATGTTCAATAGACATTTTCGACTTAAAATAACCTGATCTAACCAGGACTAGATTGAATATTCATTATTTAATAATGCCATGTTAAAATAAAAATTACTTTATATTAATAGCGTAATAAGCCTCTGAAACAAACTAGTTTTTTTAAAGGTCTGCTGTTTATTAGATTGATTAAAAAAACTCTACTTGCCTATGTGTCACTTAACTACTACAGTGTACCTTAAGTAATGAGCTAAATATAATAATGCTGTAACAGATGCATAAGAATTAATGTTATAAACATGTTACAAATCTAATTATTTAAATCTGAATAATAGTACTAAAAATTCAAAACAATTGTTACTTAAGTTTAGATACATTTAACAACATAAATAATTGATGATGTTCTACTTTGGTCCTGAAACGATTCAAGTTTTTGTGAAGCAATACGATACTGTTGGTACACGGTTTTCAGGGTTGCAGTTCTTCAACGAGCAAGAATAAAAACAAATGCATATTAACTATTAGTTAGTGATTGTATTGTAGTTTCTAGATTTGGTCTGAAAATTGGGCCTACTTCCCATCAGTTAGTGATTGATATTACTGTGACTTCTTCCACTGCCCTAAGAGTTCCAGGTTTTTCTTAGTTATTACTTATGTTTGCTGTGGTACTTGTTCCATACGCATTTTGCAATTGCAGATTTTCTAAATTCTGATTACATTATTTTGTTCTTTTGTACTGCTCTCGCTTGGTAGGTTGTAGACAGATATTAATCTGTTCAGTTTGAATTCCAACTACAGTTTTGGCATGATACTTTTCTTGGGACTACAATGTTAGTTGCTCTTTAAGCTTCTCATTGCTGCTGCTAATTATTGAGATAGTGGCGGATGTTACCTTATGTTCTTTGAGGTTCCTCTTTCAATCATGCAAATGTAGAATCCAATATGAGATGTAAGTATTATGTCTAAAGGTCTTTTTATGAATAGAATTCCTTTTTCTTATTATTTTGAATTTTGCACAAAAAGGCCTTACTTCAGTGTTCTGAAGAACTACGTGGAAGTTTATCCTTTAAAATGACCCTTATATATATCGTAAGAAAGTATTATTGACGGCTTCAATTAATAATACACATTTACCAAATTCCGTCTTGCATGTAAAGAGTACGCTGAAGCTATTTGAAAAATTGAACACCTAGTTAAAACTTGGAAAATTGCAGTTCTGTAGAACAGATCTTTGGGTTTCCTACCTGCTTCTTAAGTTTGGTTCAGATACTTTGAGCACAGTGGTGTATTAGGTGTATACCTATGAAATGAGACTTTTTTTTCAATTTTAAACGTTTATTAACAAAAAATGGTTACAAATTTAATCTTCGAAATAATAGCCATCGCTAGCGACACATTTTACCCATCTCTCAGGCAATTTGTGAATGCCGCGCCAAAAAAATTGGCCGTCTTTGGCCGCAAACCAATCATCGAGCCATTTTTTGGCTTCTTCGTGAGAATTGAAGCGCTGCTCGGAAAGTGCGTGGCCCATCGATGCAAACAAATGATAATCGGAAGGCGCCAAGTCTGGTGAGTAAGCCGCATGCACCAGCGGTTCCCAATCGTACGTCTCCACCAATTCCCGGGTCGCTCTTGTTCGATGTGGTGGTGCATTGTCATCAAGAAAAATTACTTTGTGACGCCGATCGGCATATTCTGGGCGTTTTCGGTGTATAGCGCTGTTCAAATCGGCCAATTGTCGTTGGTAGCGTGCACCGTCAACTGTTTCACCTGGTTTTAATAGCTCGTACCAAATCATACCATGCTGATCCCAGAAAACACACAGCATTGCCTTGCGGCCGAAGCGATTTGGTTTGGCCGTTGATTTTGGCTTGTGGCCGGGCGGACCATACGATCGTTTACGCTTGGGATTGGAGAAATACACCCATTCTTCATCACCCGTAACGATTCGATGCAAAAAAGACTTCCTTTTGAATCGGGAGAGCAGCATTTCACAAGTGGTTTTTCGGTTCTCTTGCTGCCTTTCAGTCAGTTTATGCGGCACCCATCTTCCGACCTTTAAAATCATGCCCATGTCTTTCAAACGTTTGCAAATGGTTTTTTGGGTCACTCCCAACTGCTCTGCCATCATTTCTTGCGTTTGACCATCATCTTCATTCAACAATGCTTGCAATTCGGTGTCCTCAAACTTTTTCGGTGGCCGGCCACGTTCCTCGTTCTCCACGCTAAAATCACCACTTCGGAATTTTTCAAACCACCTGAAGCACTGTGCTCTGCTTAGAGCATGTCCACCGTAAGCTTCTATAAGCATTTGATGAGCTTGAGAAGCGTTTTTCTTCAATTGATAACAGAAAATCAACGATGTCCGCAAATCGTAGTTTGAAGGCACGAAATTCGACATTTTTAAGAGCGAAAAAAATGCGTTGTTGTATGAAACATCACAAACAATGAATTGAATATTGTTGACAGATGACAGACGAAAAAAATAAGACATTTGGGACAGTTTAAAAATACTCCTAGCGACATCTGTGGTCTAATAGCTGAAAGTCTCATTTCATAGGTATACACCTGGTAAAACCAAGTATAACCAAGAAATAAGCAAAAGTAAAGCAAATCAAAATAAAGTCTTTAGCTTAAAACCAATCAAGATTAATGTAAATGTTCGTATTAAAAATTCTATCTTGTTATCAGTTAGAAAGAGTCTAGAGTCATATTTAGAAGTAGAAATAAGTACTTATAACAAATCTCTGTACTAACCATTCTTCAAGTACATCACTTAGGTTTTCACTGGAATCTTAGGTTTTCAAACTAATCATCATCTAACAAGTTAGAGCAATTAAGGAATTACTAACTTCTAACGTCAATGGTTCTGTTGAAAGCTTTAGCGGCTGTGATAATTAAACATTTGATTACTAACCCAAAGGTGTAGATTTGATTCCTGATCTTAGAAAGATGCCTTCCTCTGGGAAGGATGAAAACAGTAGGTTCCGTGTGATTACGATGATGATCTTTACCAAAGTTAGAATACCTTCGGGTTTGGCTTAACTTTCGATGAATATTCATATTTTCAAACTGATCATCTTATAATCAATTTTATACTAATGCAGTTAGAACCGGCTTGTTGGCCAATTGAAGAACTACTAGCTTGTAAGGTCAATGGTTCTTTTAGAAGCCTTAGCCTCTGACTATCAACCCAAAGGTGCAGGTTTGATACCTCCGAGAGGGATACAAAGCAGTGGGTCCCGTGCGACAACGATGACGATCCCTACCGGGTTTAGAATACTAAATTCTAATAGAAAAAAAATGATCATAGAAGTTGAAACCGTTAAAACAAAATAAAACAAAACAAAAGCAATGAATTTGTTCAAACAGTACTGAATACTGATCTGACATGAGTGTTCAATATCTGAGATTTTACAAACTATTGGAATAAAAATTTAGACGCCTGTTTGTCCATTCGTTCAATTCTTTGAGGGTTAATAACTGATTGACTCAAAATTGTTCACATTTGTACTTCTTTACCACAATTAGTAACTGATAGTGCAGAAATAGTTGAAAGTCAGATGCTTCAATTTTTGATCTTGTTACTCCATAGAAATTAAGACATTGGCAGTCAAAGAAAATTTTCAGCATGAGGTATCAAAAGGTCGAGATTCTTATAAAAAGGTACCACTCTTTATGAGCGATCAGCGTTTGTTCTATTAAAATTGTGAATATACAAAAGTAGATAAAGAACCTTAGATGATAAAGAAGATTTTCCGGATTGTTGAAAATAAAAAATACCAACTGTTAAGTATTTATTATTCTCAAATAAAATCAAGTAAAAAGGTAAACTTTTGTTTTCTTATAGACTAACAAAAAATCGCTTATTTGATGTAAACCAAAACTGAATACCACTATTACAATTATTCTAAATGGGAATATGAAAATATTGATCAAAATAATAACAAACAAAAATGACAAGTTAGCATCTAACACTAAGGGCGAAATTCTACATGACAATGATTTTCATACGAAAGATTATTTTTATCAAATAAAAAACAACCTTGAAAAACAAAAACAAAGCTGTATACATTCTACATTCTGTTTTTAATCATGAAACAAATAAAATCAATCCGGTTTAAAAAATGCAAGGCAATGAATTATAACGATATAATTTAGTGGAATAATTTTATTTTATATTTTAATTTAAAATAGAAGTAAACTGACTTTCTCAGTTTCTGCGTAGTTCCTTAATTGATATTATTCTATCAGTTGCTTGAGGCGACTTCATTAAATAGTAAAAACATTATCTACTACCGAATATTATTATATACAGCAGTAGATTCATGTACTGAAAAGGTCAGAGATTAACATTGAATAAATATAAACGAACAGCAGTAGATAACCTGTTTAGTACCATGGCAGTAACCTTGTTAATACTATTTACTAGTGCTATCGTGTTAATAATATGGTGGTACATAGAGTTTTTTAAATGTAATCGATATATGAAGAAAATTCCTGGACCTCCCCCTGTTCCTCTTATTGGAAATGCACTTCAATTTGGTTCAACAACAGGTACGTTGATAACATTCTGGTGTAGATAATTATAAAAACATTGAAAGATAAATTGAATTATTGCATATCATTTGTTTTAACCTTTATATTTTGTAATGTGGATGCAATAGAAAATTAGAATATTGAGAATAAAATGAATTAATGGTGAAAATAGATGAACTCTAAATATCTTTATCTTTTATTTTTTTAAAATGTAGTTGTAATCTTTATTACTGTTTACAATTTAAATTTAAATTACTCAATATTTTCGACGTTTTTGTCTGTAGGTTACTTATACGTATATAATGATATCTTTCTAACATCATTAATTATAAAACCAATTCTTTTTGCAACTTTATTATTGGTTATGCACATGCATTGAAAAAAATTAAAGTTCAGCAAGTTAAAACAAAACATCAGATTATTTTAAGTGGTAATACACATTATCGGAGCTCAACTTTGCCCTTCAAAAATCGTTTCAAAACACCTTCACTAACAACGTAATCGTAATTTTAGAATCTATCTGAATTCTGAAACTTTCTGAGATTTTATCAGCATCTACTTATCTCCGAGTCGCTTCTACAAGCTAATTTTAAGATTATGTACTTGATTTTACAGTAGGAAGCACTAAAAATTCTGAAACTAAGTTCCCTGGATTTTAACATTTCCTAAGATAATTAGTACAGGGACATCATCAATAGGAGGAAGCCACGTGACCACTAATTTAAAAGTGGCGCGAAATTTTACCTTTCAACGTTGGCTACACTGCCTCACGAGTACATTTTTAACCTAAAATTACATCGGCGTGCGTACGTTCCGTGGTTTCTTGGTCTCTTTTGCGTTTTCTACAGTTTATTTTGTTCTATTTAAAAATCAGTCTTTTTCAAGACTAAATCTGTTTTTTGTGAGTTAACCGAGGTAAGTTAGATTTAACGCTTTCAAAGTGTGGTAATAAATTTTAAAACTGCATAATTGTTTCAGTTTGGAAGGTTACGTTTTTGCGATGCCTTTTACAAGCGAACAAGATAAATTTATTTTAATAGCTCACTATCGAAGTGGAACACAGAATGGAGATGGTTCATGGACCTATTCATTACAATCTTGTATCCAACAATTTGAACAAGCTTTTCCTGAAGTGCAAGTCCACTACGATCCATTTGTACGTCATAGGCATGATATACTTAAGCGGTTTGAAGAAAAACATTGCATCTGCAAAGGCAAATCATCTGGTAGACCAACCGTATTAACTGATGAAGTTCTCGAGGACATGCAGATGCGAATGAATCGTAGTCCCCATAAATCCATTAAACGATTAGCCATTGAAACAGGTAGGAATCTATTTGCATTAAACAAATAATATGTTTTGCTTCATTCGTGTTTTAAATTATTAATTATTTTGAATTCATCACTTGTAGTAATTCAATTGTTTTATTAGCAAACTTAAATAAAAAACTGGCACTGCTATTTATTTCTGAATTATTTACATCCATTAAACAATTTAAACTATTTTAAACCATAATCTAACCAACAACGTCTTCAGCAGGACTTTCATATGGAAGTTGCCAAGTTGCATTAAAAAAGAAGCTACGAATGCATCCCTATAAAGTGTCTGTAATACAAGAACTGTTTCCGAATGATCATCAATTACGAGTTCAATACTGTCAGTGGTTTATGCAAACACTTGAACAACGATGACATATTAAATCATTTGTGTCAGATGAAGCATGGTTTCATTTGTCGGGCTATGTGAACAGCCAAAATTACAGAACCTGGACCACAGAGAATCCCCACAATCATGAAGAAACAAGTTTGCATCCCCAGAAGGTTGGTGTATGGGTTGCGATGTCAAGACGCATTGTTTTTTAATGACACCATCAGTGGAGAAAGATACCGAGATAATATTTTAACACCTTTTATCGAACAACTATTGGATGATGAAATCCAAGAGGGCTACTTCCAGCAAGATGGTGCATCAGCACATACGGCACGCACCACTATTCGATATTTGGAAGAGTTCTTTGATGACCGAGTGATTATGGTAGTTGTGGACGATGGCCCCCTCGGTCTCCCGATCTCACACCATTAGATTTTTTTCTATTTGGGCATTTGAAGAATAATGTTTACAGGCACCGTCCACAGAATATTGACGAATTAAAAGAGGCCATACAAAATGAAATTAATAATATATCACCAGAAACCTTAGTTTCAGTTTTCAATAGTATCAAAAATAGAGTTCGGTTATGTTTAGAGAAACAGGGTGGCCATATCGAACCATTTATGTAATTTGTACATAAATTGCAATAAAATGTAAAATAACTAAATGAAATTGTAAAATTTAGGATAAATGTACGCCATTATTTTTAATGAAATTCTAGTAACCTGCTACCTAATGAATTATTTTTTTATAAATAAATTATGGCAGCTGAAATAATTGCGATTTTTAGTTCTGTTATCTAGCATACCTAGTTCTAAGTATGATGTTACATTAATTTCAGAAAATAAAAATTACACGTCAATTATTAATTTTTAATTATTCCCAGAACACGATTGTGTTAAGACTCTTAATGATTGAGTATGTATATCATTTATGCATGCATAACTATACAAAAAGATTCATTATTAATTACTTAGTTTTAAATTTAAATGAGTTTGAACTCCAAATATTCTTTAAATGACCAAGTATTGGTGCGTTTACCCTACCTGCATAATTATCTTTTTATGAAAAATCCTTCATAGTGGACAGTTAAATTTAATAAAATTGAAAAAATAACTAAAAAGCTCTTGTTGAACAGCTACATCAGCATTGTTTGGGCCTTATCTAATTCTTGTTTTTAAAATTATCCTCAATATATAGTCAGTTTTTTAATTTTCCAGTTTTATATATAATTATCTGTAAATATTTAAGTTTCTAAGTAGTTTCATCATGTATCCAATACTACGCCACTGGAAAACTACGTAATTCTTTATTACAACAGAGCTGCCAACAGTGCAAGATGTGTTGCCTAACCAACAGTAAATTTCGTGGTCACGTGGCTTCCTTCTATTTATGATGTCCCTGTAGGAAGAATGCCAATCCTTACTGGTTTGCAATTCGTTCGTACTTATGAGCATCCTACGAGACTGCCTCCGTGATGGTTCCATCATTTACTGATTCTGCAATGTTCTCAGTACAATAGAAATCATTTTTGTGTTCTTTAACTCTTTGCTATTCCAGGTTTCTACATCACCTCTGTGATTTTCCGGACATTACCATGTGGGTAAATAGTTTTAAATTCGTCCAACTGTCTCAATAAAAAGAACTTTTCTGTAAAAACAGTTTTTGTATTTATGCATCCTGCAACAATAAAAATTTCAAACGTATTCTACCGTGTGTCAAACATAAAAAGGGTTGGAAAGACAATATACCGGGTGCCTAGCTCACTTAATAAACTAATTAAAATAGAAAAAAAGCTGCTTAATAAGTTTTTATTTACATCATAATTATAAAATACTAAATACTGTTGCAATGAGACAACACTTCGTTACCGCAAGCTAGAGACAATAATTATTTATTTTTAGTTATATCATCTTGTTATTTGCCTAAAGTTTTATGTTGAAAGAGTTGCAAGTGCTTTTACTTTCAGTTTGTAGTTAGGTTGTGAATCCATATAACAATAAAGATTAACACATAAATTACGGTTTTTGAATAATTCAGAAAATCTGTGTATCTTAGATATGGACATACGCATTTAGAACTAATCAGAAAGAAAGAATAAAAATTAATAAACGTCGCAATAAGCGGGGAATCAGGAAAAGTGAGGATATAGATTGGATATGAGTAACTGCAACACAATACAATCAGAAACTAAAGTATTTATGCAAGTCTCTAATACTACATAAACGTTGAACATTGGAATTTGATTTTCTTCATCTTGTTGAGGTTCTTGGTGTTGAGATCAGCAATGGTCTAACCTCAGGAAGACTCGCATTATCTTATAGAGGGCAAAACTGCATACATTAACAAACACAAGCAACACTATCTCTATGACTAGACTTCCTGATATTATTGCTCAAATCTACGATCGATTACAGTTCAGGTCTTGTTATTATTCTTGCAAAAATCCAAAAGTTATGGTTTGTTTGAAATTACAGAATCCAGAATCCATTGATTAGCCTTATGTTAGTGCCAAATACAATTTAGCAGATTTTGCTTTGCCTCTACATAATTCCTTTAAACTTGCTTTTTTATTAACAGAAAGGACCTATTACGTTTTCTAATCTCGATTCTAATGTCAAACATTCAATATTATTATCTTCAAAACATACCGTAAGAAAAATCATATTGCACCATGAATACTTAAGATACTTAGCAAACGTTCGTCAAACATATTGAATAAAGTAGTAAGTAGTTGCATCAAATGTTCAGATAAAACATGACAGCACATTTTCCACATTCAACATTAGCATTGACTATGGAGGTCTAGCTTTAATTAAAGATCGCAACATTAAAGGAGTAGGGATTTCTAAATATTATATTTGCTGTTTGCATGTTTCTCAATCAAAGCCTTATATTTAGAGTTTGTAGCTGATTTGAACAGAGAAAGTTTTATAGACTCATTAAGACCTTTTAATTCTCCCTTGTGGGAAACCCAATCATATTTATTGCAACAATACGGTTAATTTACTACAATTGAAAGGATTTCTAAATAAATGTAAATTTATAAAGAGTTATACACTATTACTATTCAAATTGAAGGTAATTCGATTTATGGCCAACCTCTTATGTACCTAGTACCGTCGCTTGGTTTGATCAAACGTTTAAAGAGTATATCTCAGAACTGTGATTCACAACAAAATGTACCCAATGTAATGAATTCAAGTCAACCATCTAATAAATGGTTGTTGTTAGGAAGGGACAACTACGATTTAATTCACAAGGTAGTTTCAACTACGTCAGTCAAAGGCGCAATTAAAAGCCTTTCAAGACAAGTATTCATTTCTATTTATATAAAACAATTATCTTTATTATTCTTGTCTTGAAAACAGAAAAATACGCGTTTCTTACTTCCATATACTTCTACAAAATATAAAGACCCAAAAACGCTATAAAGGTACACTTTATTCGGAAACATGCACTTCATGAAAATTAAAAAACAACTTTTTTACAAAATCGTAACAGGAGAAAAGTAATTTTTCTCAGTAAAGTAATACATTTATTAAGTGTTAACAACCGCCGGTATCAAGAGTGAGAAAATATAAGAGACTAAGCATCTTGTAGTAATTTCATCCTAATAAACTAAATAATTCCGTTGTTTCAGAACTGTAGAAAAAAGTTTGCTTGAAGATTTAGGAATAATTAGATTTTATTTGAAAACAATACATTTCTAGAGAAAAATGTAGAAGCAATTTCCTTTTTGCTAACCATAGGGTAGATTCCAACAATGACAAAAACATTTACAAATATACATCCACAAAATTAGGTTACATTGCAATATAAAGATTTCTATTTTTTGTAATTTCAGTGGCAGAAGTACTAAATGTATTTTCATGAAATATACAACCCATGTATCAAGATGAGATATTTTCGTAATAAAATATGTTTTACATAAAGTTTTCATTTTCACAGATGTCTTACCTGTGTTTATGGGGTTTCAAAAACAGTATGGAAATTTATTTAAAATTATGCTTGGTAACCGACCGAGATTGGTAATATGTGATCCTAAAGCAGCTGAATTCTTACTTGGATCTACATCTATATTAGAAAAGTCTTACGAATATAAATTCTTGCATTCCTGGCTCGGAACAGGATTGTTGACTAGCTCAGGTAAATAAATATCGACATAGTTGTATAAGGTGGTTTTTACTCTTACAATCATTTTAAGGTGGTAAATGGAAAAGACAAAGGAAATTAATTACTCCAACTTTTCACTTTCAAATCCTAGAACAATTCATAGGAGTTTTTGATTCTCAAAGCGACATTCTAGTAAAGAAATTAAATAAGGAAGTGGATCAAAAAGCTTTTGATATTTATCCTTATATTACATTATGTGCACTCGATATTATTTGTGGTAAGTAATTTGCAACAAATAAATTGTATTTAAATACTATATAAAAACATTCTAAGAGGCTGCAATGGGTACATCCGTAAATGCTCAAAATAATTCTGAATCTGAATACGTTAAAAACGTAAAAGAAATGTGTAGAATCGTAGTAGATAGATCATTTTCGCCTATAAAAATGTTTGATGTCTTATATCCACTCTCTAAAGACTACAAAATAGAACAAAATGCTCTTAAAGTTTTACATGGTTATACAAACTATGTTATAAAAAAACGAAAAGAAGAATTGATAAGTAAAAGTAGTACAACGGAAAAACATGACGACACTGGTGCTAAGAAAAGATTGGCGTTTTTGGATTTACTTTTGCAATGTCAAGTAGATGGG
Organism: Ignelater luminosus; assembly: GCA_011009095.1. Taxonomy (NCBI): domain Eukaryota; kingdom Metazoa; phylum Arthropoda; class Insecta; order Coleoptera; family Elateridae; genus Ignelater; species Ignelater luminosus. The sequence continues at coordinate 18,962 of VTPC01005828.1, forward strand.
AAACCATTGCCTCAAGAGGTTATTAGAGAAGAAGTAGATACCTTTATGTTTGAGGTTAGCAAAACAAATCTTTTAAAGAATTATCTAAAGATATATTTTTAGGGTCATGATACTACAACATCTGGAATTAGTTTTGCTCTGTATCATCTTTCAAAATATCCAGAAGTGCAGGTAGATTTCTTTTTTATAGAACTTATTATCAAAAAATGATAAATGAATAAATTAAAATTGTGCCTTAAATTACATAATTGTTTTAAAATTGAAATGACTAACTATAAGTAATAGCAATAATAACAATACAGTACAGTCTCTATTATTAAATAACTACAACCGTCGTGCTAAGGTTGCTGTGATGTTTGAATTACCGAGAACAGATAAAAACAAAAAAAAGGAAAATAAAACTCGAGTTGAGCATTTTGTTCAGATTACCGGAAAGTTCATATTAGCTAACGTCCGGTTAATTGAGATTGCACTGTACATCAATTTTTGATCCAAGTTAAAAAGAAATAATGTTACTGTTTATTTTAGGAAAAAGCAGTAAATGAGTTGAGAAGTATATTTGCAGATAATAAGGACGGATCACCTACATATCAAGACTTACAGAATATGAAGTATTTAGAGATGGTTATTAAGGAATCATTGAGGTTATATCCACCAGTTCCAGCATACGCACGAGTTTTAGAAGAAACCGTCAAATATGGTATATCAAATTCAGTGTTTACTATTACTTTCTTAAGATTTACTATTATCAACTTTCAGATGGAAGCATACTACCTAAAGGTCTAACATTAATGGTATTATCACATGGACTACATAGAAATACTAATGTGTTTCCCGATCCAGAAAAGTTCGATCCAGAAAGATTCTCACCAGAAAATTCAGCTGGACGGTCTCCTTATGCTTATGTGCCATTTAGTGCTGGTCCTAGAAATTGTATAGGTATGTCAATGCTTTTATCAATTTTGTATTTATAATTATTTAAATGCTGTATTAACAAATGTAAGAATTAACTATTTTTGCAGGACAACGATTTGCCATGTTGGAGATGAAATCAACAATTTCTAAGGTATTGAGAAATTTTGAATTACTGCCCGTACCAGAACACGAACCGATCGCCTCAGTAGAAGCTATTGTGAAAAGTGCAAATGGACTTCCAGTCTATTTAACGAAAAGGCAATTTTGAGTGTATATTGTTTGTTTTTGTGCGTACATCAAACCTTACTTGAAACTTCTGAAATTTTAATTTTGTCTCCAAAAATTGGTATTCTAGAGTTGGTAAAAACAGATCTTCGTCAAATACATTTGTAAATAAATAAATAAGAAAAGTACAATATATTGTAACTACTTTTAGATATTTTAGACACAATTAAGATGCATTTTAAGAAGATGCCAAATGATGTTGTTCTATATTAAAATCGTACAAAAAAAAGGAAGTAAGTAAAATCTACAAAAAACTTCCATAAGAGGGCATAAGATTCTTAGAAACAATTTTTAAATTGCGAATTCCTGTTACAAAAATCATTGATTATGAATAACAAGTATCTATGTTCTTCTACTCTGTCTTACGGTACAAAGAACAAAAACCACAAGTTAACGTAATGACTTTTGACTGACAAAGTAGGGAAATCAGTCTAATCAATGTCTCTAAACAGCAGGGCTTCGTTATAAACCAACGGACTTTTAAAAGATGAGTATCAAACTCCCAGTGGTTCACAGTTAATAGTGTATGTGTAAATGCTTCAAACAAAAATATCCAAACACAGAATATAGGCTAGCAACATATACATATTGTCAGCAAAATAAGACGAAAAGCTAAAATTCGTCACACAAAATAATATTTGCAATATTTGCTTATAATCGTGTTACAGCCTAAATAGACAAATTCGTACGATTATTCTAATCTGTTAGATAAGCGGGAGTATTTGTCTCTTTTAATTTACAAATGTAACTTGAATAAAAACAAACTCGTGTCCGTCCAGTCAACAGAAGATGTTATTTACAAATAAGCAAAATAATATGCATTTACGTTAGAGAGCTTTGTTTTACTTATCAAGTTTTTCTAAATTAAACTACGAATCGTTTCAGTGCTATTACGATTATAAAACAAAAAACGATTTTTCAAACCTGACATTTACTTAAAATGAGTGGCAAAGGTAAATAAGCAATCGTAATTATACAATAGCGTGACGAATCAGTGTAAGCGACTTGCCGCCTTCGCAGCTATTTATTTGTGTCAATACTAGCGACTTAAATAATTTCGATATTGGTTCAAAACTCTTAAAACAAATGTTGATTTCAGCAAAAGTTGGGATAAAGATAAAAAACAAGGTATAGTAATCCAGCTAAGTGCAGGTAAGAATGTAAATCCTTTTGTAATTTAATGATTACTAGCAAATAATAATAATTTACTGATTTTAGTTTATGATTCGAATAAGGGCAGTACCTTTGGATAAACTTCAGTAGTGACTTAATGGTCACTAAGTAACAAGAAAAGAAAAAAAATTTAAAAAGATTTAAAAAAAAATTGATTCAAGGTGAAAATATACAATATAAGATATGATTGGTAAGCTAACTTGAATAAAATAGTAAAAATATTATCCTAAAAATATGAATAGACGCCTACCGTATAAACAAAGATAAAAATATGCGAAAGAAAATTCTAAAGTAAATTCTTTAAAAATATTAAAATGCACGAAGCGCCTTCAATAAAAATTATATTTAGCTAATTATTTAAAAATTTCTATTAATAAGAAATTGAACTGCTGCATATTAATACAGGTAAGTTCGATTTCCAAAGAAATTGAGCGGGAATCAACAGTACAAAGTTTGAACTTACGCAGTCAATTGTAACAGTTAGTCCGTGAAAACGTTGTTCTTCTTCCCACAATTCTAATTTCCAACTAATAATTTAATACGGTCCGCGCACAATTGATTTGAATGCTGATTGTCGAAAAAAGAATCTTGAAAGCCATGCTGCGAGTTTGCTGCCCAGGCTATCCAATCTGGTAAAAAAGAAAAAAAAACTGGCGCAAAAATCTTGATTGAATAAATAAACAAACCTGTATGCTATCTTCAGAGTTCAATACGGGATTATTAATAACCTGGAACATGATGGTATCTCAACGTCACACTCAATAATTGTTGAAGAAATTCAGAGGGGTCAAGAGCTTGCACCCGCCACTAGCGTAAAAGAGCGAAGATGTGTACCAATATTTTATTGGGTAATTGAAAGTAGGGGTAACAATTTAAGACAAGAAAAAGAATTCACTCACCTTTCCGTCAGCTATAAATCGTCCAGGCTTGACGTTTCTAAAAGGCCATTTTAATAGAAATTGAGAACTGAATTTTTAAACACAACAATAAAGCTTTTAAGTTAAAAAATCATTTTACAAAGAAATCAGAGGCAGTAATAATGAATTCACAATAAATCAACGAAGATTTTTCACAATAATTGCAGTAAATCATCATTACAGTACGAACAAAGGGTAAGTTTACATCAATGCTTAGTGGGAAACCTCAAACGGCTATGCATGACTTATACATGATTCACTCAGAACAACTTTATTCAGAGATCTAAAGACATTGTTTAGTTTTCTAATTATACTTGCAATTCTTGTTTAATTAAGTAATGAGAATAAGACTTTTAAACGGTAGAATAAATAATTCTATCAAAGAATGAATAATTATAACCTTCATTTTTAAACGTTAGATACCACTAGCATCAAACCTCAGAACATCTAAAACTCTAGAAAATCTTATATAAATCGAAAACTAAAAATGTGATATTTAGTTATTCAAAACAGAAAATATTTTTTTAAACGAAATAAATAGAAATTATTAACATTTAGTAAGAGTTTTGTCAGTCCATAATATCATCCCAAAAATTTAAAGAGCTTTTATCTGTGACACACTGGAGGTCCTCGAGATGACTTCATGTAGAAATCCTGGTCTCAAGATTCCTAGGGTTGATAAAGAGGTTAGTTCGAAAAAAGTTTTGAAAATCAATTATAATAGCTAATGAGTTTGAAAGTAATTAAAACAGCCTTCTGTTAAAATTACGCAAATAGTACATATAAGCAATAATTACAGTACACTTCTTCTAAAGATACTTGTATTATGCTTTTGTTATCAGTTCTGCTAAAAGTTCTAGTTCTAAAGTAAGTAGTAATTACCTAACTTAAACTTTTTCGATGCATTATTAACATCTAAAGTGCCTATTTTAAGTATTTCTTACTTCGTAGTTATTTGAACTTGGTTTGTTCAAAAACAAGAATACATTATGCATAACAGTAGTACTTAATGACTGTTCTAGATTTTTTAATGTTTTTAATGCAAGGTATGAAAAAGAAGTAGATACATCACACTATCAAGACTACTCTTTGAGAAAAGTAATTTTTTAGACTTATCTAGAAGTTTTACTTTTCCTGCAAAAGTGAGAAGTTATAAATCTGTGGCTTTAACCGCAAAGGTATTAAAGAAAATGACACTTCTCTGATAAGTATTTTGTAAACAGTATATCTCATTAAATCTCATCTTTGAAAAGTTCTTTTGTCACATGTAGTGAAATAAACGAGAAATAACAAAAGCCGTATTAAAATAGATTACCATCTAATTATTCCTTCTTAAGTGTTTTATGACTCTTTCAATTAAAGAGAAAGGCTCGATTTATCAAAAAGAGAAAATATTTCTTTATTAACTCGGTAACGGTAACGCCACAGAAAAATTTAGTAAACTTGTTCAGTAAATTGTGCTCATTCTGATATATTGGGCGTAATCTGTACGGATTTCGAAGGAAACGCCACGACCACATGATGTATCTGAAAGGATATCGGGCAAATGGACTCTGGAAATGAACGATCTGTTGGAAATATAAAGGGCCCTAGAACGCAGCGTTCAACAGCGAGACCTCATTGGATTTATTACAACAGTAGTTGCGAGGGCAATCGAATGTTAATAAATTTATCTGTAACCGCTGATTTCTGTATATAAATGTCAGATTTTTTTTGCTTGTTACTAGAACCGAAAAAAGACGTTTATCATTTAACACAAAATCAGCTGAATTAAAACATATATAAAAGAGATAATTTAATAAAATATTAAAACTTTGTAGTTTTTCCATTAAAGGAAGTTAATTACGTTTCTTCGTAGTTTGTATTTGGTTAGATGAACAGAATAATAAGTAAAGTTGAGTAATGAACGACATAAGTTAAATGTGCAAGTGACATGTACATAGGTTGATAGTAAATCACGTATAATGTGTAGAGGTAATAAAATACGAAGTAGCTGCGTTAAACACTAATGATGGCGTGAATTGCTGACAAATCAAGCGCGTCCATAAAAACGTAGACAATAAATTTGCCAATAAACCATTCGTTATGCCCAAAATACATAGTACATCAAGAAGTTACGCTTACTCGTTATTAAAGTAAAAAATGCTGCAAATTACTGCTAAAATGGTGGATGATATTTGTTACAGTATACCACTTGTAGTATAAATTTAAAAATCGTTATATTTGCTGAGTTTGTCTTTTGGCATAAGAGATTTACATTTCTAATGAAATTTTTACTTTTTTTTCGTCTCATTATTAACATTTGGCATGCTGTCTATACAGGGTGTCTCTAAAAGGTCTGTACAACGCCCTACCACATATTCCTCAGACCAAAATAGGACGATTTAACCAAACTCCTACCCCACGATAATTAAATCATTCTTATGACATGACGTAAGTAAACACTCAAAAATCCTACCAAAAATAGTTTATTCACTTCCGACGCGTCAATCCATTTTAGGCACATCAGGCTTTTTACGCGTGTTTTTAAATTATAGTTTTGCAAGAAGCACGAATCTTTCTTGTATTTGATGACGTAGGGTATAAACTATGATCACTGCTCGATCTGTAATCGAGATTGCCCAAAGTTGGCCTCTCAAATGGTGTAGTCAGGTTGCTTTGATGGGAATAAGATTTAAATATTGTAGGTGTCTATATAATTATAAATTCCCTTTTTAGCGACATATAAAAAGTTATAAAATTTATGTGACGTAATCTTCGGTTGAATTACGCTCGGATTATACAGAGTGAGTTTTTTCAGATGTTTAGCATGGGGATCTCGGAAACTAGCGGAGATAGAAAGACGATTAAATGGGGAAAGAATTGCAGTTTTACCAGCTCAATTTAATGAGCTTTTTGTTTTTCGGAAAAAATGCATGGCTAACTGGATATCACGCAAAAATAATTTTTTTGTTATTTTGTTTGGTGCTTATAGCTCGGTTATTATTGACTTTAGAAAAAATGTATAAAGGAAAAAGTTGTAGGTAATTATGTGCTTAATAATACAGTCTAACCAAAGTTTCTATTTAAGCTGTAATTTTTGAGTTATGACACAAGCTTGTGTTTTTTCTAATAAAAACCATAGTCGGCCATGACTTTATAAAAAAGGCCCTTTTTCAAAGATTCTAACGATATACCACTTGACATAGTCACTTTTATAAATAAATAAATTATGGCCTTGTTTTTCTTTTCATTTTCGAACTGTTCAAGTAGTACGCTATGGAAACAATTGATAGATGCGCGCATCGCGTCTAATAATAAAATTCAAGTTAGTTATTAAAATTTTTATTTTAATTTCGAAATTATTAACATAATTATTTTAAATAAAAATAATTTCTGAGAAACCAATAAACAGAGAATGACAAACGATAAATTAAGAAACAAAATCTCGAAATTAAAAGAAAAATTTTAATAACTAACTTAAATTTTATTATTAGACGCGATGCACATCTATCAATTGTTTCCATAGCGTACTACTTGAACAGTTCGAAAATGAAAAGAAAAAAGGGCCATAATTTATTTATTTATAAAACTAACTATATCAAGTGGTATATCGTTAGAATCGTTAAAAAAGGGCCTTTTTATAAAGTCATGGCCGACTATGGTTTCCATTAGAAAAAACACCAGCTTGTGTCATAACTCAAAAATTATAGCGTAGATAAAAAATTCAGTTAGACTGTATTATCAAGCATATTATTATCTACAACTTTTTGCTTTATACATTTTTTCTAAACTCAATAATACCAGAGCTATAGGCACTGAACAAAATAACAAAAAAACAATTTTTGCGTGATATCTAGTTAGCCATGAATTTTTTCTAAAAAAACAAAAGGCTCATTAAATTAAGCTCGTAAAACTGCAATTCTTTCCCCATTTAACCGTCCCTCTATCTCCGCTAGTTTTCAAGATCCCCATACTAAACATCGGAAAAAACTCGTATATGCAATTTTTCTGAAAACTATTTTTAGTAAATAAAAACTTTCAAGTTTCGAACTTTTAAAAGAACAATTGGTTTTATTACTGGAATCTAAGATAAACTAGAACAGGGACGTGTCAAGACAATTAAAACTGCCATTAAAGGCACCATCCTGTTTACCATTCTTATGTTAGGTGCCAAATACCCTAATGCAGACCATGCTGCGATAGTCAAGAGTAGTGGATTACTGCAGGTTGTTTGATGGAGAGTAAATCTAGATTTTCAGTCAGATTAATTTTATGATAATGTTTAAAAGGTAAGAGCAAGGAAGTCAGTAGAAGAATCAACAGAAAGACAAAGAAAATAATTTGATCGTAGAGTACAAAATGAAATTCTAGTTACTTAAGCTAATAACTGCTGATGGCGGTCTAGTGGAAAGCAAAAAGCCTTCTCTAAGAAATTTAAACGAAG
>VTPC01005829.1:0-16112 GCA_011009095.1 Ignelater luminosus
AAAAACTAAATAAATAAACATTTACATGTTAACTCGGTTATTCATTATACTTTGTCATTATAAAAATCTACTATTTCATTTATTCATAGTTCGTCAGCCACTGGTTTTTAATTTTTATACATATTCAGAAACCTGATGGAACTTATGACGGTTTTTTACGTTTTCCTGGTAAACACTGTATTTTTTCAAAAAATCTAAAAGGAACAAATAGCAAATGGTGTAATAGAAAGATAATCTTGAAACAATAGACGCATTTTCAAACAAAATCTTCTGTCTTATATCCTGTTGATGCTCGGCAACAGCAGATGTAGATATATCGTTTGACTTTATGCAAGATGCAAATAAAATCGGCAAACTGATAGAGTAAACTCCTGATGACTAGACTAGTATTTTCCAAAAGGAACCTATGATTAATCCGTCTTAGTTGCGGAGTCATCGGCCTTTACTCCTATGGACCTTTAATGCAATTACTAAAATTTAAAGTATATTCTAGATGATCAATTGAAATCATATACTATGATCAAGGTAATTATCGCTAATTAAAGCAACATAGAATTAAACTACAATCAACACTTATTCAAGGTAGTAGTAGAATATATTGTGCTGCAGGTGAACGGTCAGTCCAGAAACTAAATGAAATTCAGTTAAAAAAAACTAAGCCATAAAGTAATACCGCAAAGCTCTTGCAGACTCCAAAAGGAAACTAATCTCTGTAACGGTAAATTACTTATGAACACGTTTTGAAGGTGCATATTGTTCGGTCTTGTACGCCATTTGGGATCGTACTTGATAGGGGTAACGTATAGGAGAGCCTACTTTTCACAGCATACTATTATTTACGGATCTTGTTTTTTTTTAAAATTTGATTCTCACAAAAACGCATTTTTTTAAAAAACTGTGTACAGGGTGTTTTTAAATTGCAGAAAACAATTATACCCAAAAAATATGAAGTAAGCCAGTAGCAGCACCAAGATTTCAATCAAGGGGGGGGGGGGGGGCCGCAAAAAATAAAATAAATTTTAAATTTTTTGCTTGGAAGAAAAGTTAACACACAAAATAACTAAACTTTTCTCGATAATAATTCTTTTACTTAGTTGTTTAACTCTTCTACATAGAATAAATTGTTTATGGTATGTAAAGTAGACGATTGATGCTTGATTTGATAAATTCGCATGCAGTTTGCTTTTGTACATTAGACAGAAGATTTATACGCAAGCAGAATCGCCTTGGAAGATTTCTCATCTTATTTATACCCTTCTTTTTGCGATGTTTTAGTTATTGTTTGTTAGATGTATAGTTGTACGCCAGGACTGCATGACTGTACAAATTGTGGAATTAACTCTGTTCGTATATCTTTAGTACCTTGATTAGTCACGTACATGTGAAACCAAATCGAATGCTTTGTTGTAATCAATGTAGCACATATATTAGGTTTTTTGCTTTTGCTTTTTAAGGACAGTTGCATTAATGAAACTGTTCTTTGCCTATTCTTTTTGCATCCTTTTTGTTCTTTTGTCAGTATGTTAATATTTATTAGATGTTCGACTATTATTTGTGTTACTAAGAAAGTTATCTTGTATAGCGTGGGCAGACATATCATAGGTCGGTATTTAGATCGGTTCCGAGTGTCTTGGTTTTTGAGCAGTATATATAATAGAATAGCCGTAAAAAGACTTTTTTCAGGTAAGCACTTGATAAGGTACCTTTCGCCTAAAAAATAAGATTCGCGTACGTTTTCGAGTTAGACTATAGTGAAATAGCGTGCCTTGAGAGGATTATATAAGCCTTTCATAACTATTTAATTAGTAAAATTATCAAACATCGCCGAGACACGTTGATTTTGTTATTTAAATTGGGAAGTTTTAAAATGAAAGCCCTATATAATCCTTTCAAGGCACGCTATTTCACTATAGTCTAACTTTAAAACGTCTGCCAATCTTATTTTTGAGGCGAAAGAGACCTTATCATTGTTCTTAGTAAGCTAGAACACCCTGTATGTTTCCTATTAAAAGGATTTAAAATTTGTAAATGACATGGTTGAGCAGTACAACTGTGAATGGAGTACGGGATTACTGCATTAAAAAAGTTATTTTCTATAGTGTATTTTTGGAACCTTGATCCATACAGAAGTAGAGCACTGAACAATTAATTAGTTCAACTATACAACATGTTTATTTTTGTTAACAAGTTAATAAAAAATATCACGAAATTAGAATTTGGTTAGACTCTTCAAATCTCCACCCAAGATAAAAATATAAACTGTAATAGAACATAAAATAAACTACAATAAAAAGGACGGATCTTCTGTGCTATCAACCATGTAGGAAATTCTGACTAAATATGTTAATAAGAATTTTTTTTGTAGAACTTTAACACTTTGTATCCTGAAAGATGAACATTTTTCGATACCAATTTATTTGACAAAGAGTACTTATTTTCTGATGTTCTATCAACTTTAAAAAGTTATCAGAATTATGTATAAATCCATACAGTACATGGCATCAACTATCAGATAAATAAGAAATAAACCATAATAAAAAGCAGTACGAACTGATTGATACACTTTATTTATTATAAGAAAATCTCAATACTAACAGTTAATTCACCTTCACCTAAAAACTTAGTTTTAAGTAATACATTTAACAAGATATTTCAGATATAATTCTTTACCGGTACGACAATAACTAATACTATTACAAGCAGCATATTAGTATTTTTCTTAATTTGCTTAAACTATTAAGACTCCTTGGGTTCCTTGGAGCCCTTTAGCAAAAGGATTATTATCATTTGTAGTTAAATAATATTCTCCGGCAACATTCAAAGGACAGTTTTCACCCATAATTGTTGTTTGAGAACTGCCACATTGTCGAAGTAACATATTGGGGGTAAAGCTCGCGCAATTAGAGCATTTTATACCAAGAAAATTTAGTGAATTTATGCTCTCGTTAAAATATGCAACAGCTCGTATTGTGTCGCAGAAAACTAAAAAAGAAATAGTTAAAAAATACTCTTTAAATCATCACTTACTTGTAGTTTACGGGCAGGCAGTCTTTGTTGGAAAACATTATCGTTGGCATTTATTGCAACGCCCGGGTTCGCTGGACAACCAACTTGTGCAGAACCACAACTTTGAAGAACTTTATTTACTCGAAAATCTACGGTGCCATAAGGGGGACCATAGCCAAACCGGTCATCGCTTGTATGAATTCCTTGCACAAACCAAGCGTCCTGCGAATCTAAGCGACTGTTTTTAGTAATATTTATGAACCCTGGACCAGCAGCATCTAAACTATTTATACGTCCTAACTTCAGACCGTTGGTTTTACTTTGAACTTCTTGTCCAGCAATTCCAGCAATGTGAGCGCCTAATGAATATCCATTAATTTGTGTGTTATTTAGCCAAGTAGGGTTGCCAGATGTAATATTGTAAATTAAATCACTCACAAATTTAGCAACTAATGGTACAGCACACACGGCAGCACCATAATTTATTTGAGCGTAAGGAGACCAATCTACCGAAACTATATTTGCATTGGTATTGCTCAAATAAACTCTTTTCATTTCAATTACCCAACCTTTGGAATCATTTTGAAGCCAACTATGAATGATGAGTATTAGACGAAGTGCTGAATTAACTTCTTGAATGTTCGTGTCATCGAGTACTATACCATTTTGTAGATTATTTTGGTTGTATAATGTAAATCTCAAATTTGAACGTAGTACAACAGTTGTAGAACAGTCACCTATATAGGGAGGGATGCCCCTAATAATGTTGTTAAGATCATCAATTATAGAAGGGATGGGATCCTGACAAAGAACTGAAAAGGAGAATTTAAAAGGAATACTTAAGTAGACAAATAGGTGCATACAACTTACCAGCTGATACCAGTAGGGTAAAGTGTAGAAGGTGAACCATTTTGACAATTATTACTGAATCTTTTCGCGATTAGTATTTATATATACTCGTAAAGGTAAATGGCCCAGTGTTTGTTTTTCCTGCTGTAATTTATTGTTTCTGTCTGATTGGCGCAAAGAACAATAGGATTATCTTTTTGAGAGTTAAATATAACAAATTCTCGACAAAAACTTTTATAGTCTTTTCTAATTGTAGGTATTAAAAATTATACATTGTGCAAGAGAATATACGCATTTATGAAATACGTAGGAAGATTCTGACTTGTTTATCAAAACTTGGTAAATATCTAAGATTTGCTTACAGAAAGATAATTAATACTAATATGAATAAATGTTACATTTAAAAGTTTAATGTAAACTTTTGATTTAAAAAACAAATTAATTAAAAAAAGGAAGATAAGTTGTAAGACGGGATTCAACATTCACTTACGACTAATATCAATAAAATCTACTGCCTGCAAATCAAATCTGATAGGATATTATACGGTATAAATTGCCGCTACCTACAGTTAAGAACCTTAGAGATAAAGAAATAGCTTCGAGTCCCTGAAATGAACGCAAATATTGATAGTCAGAATTAAGTTTCTCAAACAAATTTAAGTCGCAATTTCCATCTTTTTAGAGGCAGAGGCTGCTAAAAATCTAAGCTGTAAGATTAAACGATTAGGAAAGAGCTTACTTCAAAAACCTCAACATCAAGCCAGATCACATGCATGGAGGTAACCAAAGCTGTAAGATACACAAGATACACAAGATACACAAAGCCGATATTTAGTTTTGGGAGATCGCCAATAAAACTGAATCCCTAACATGTAATTTTCATCATTCTCGATGTAATCTGTTTACCTACTAATTAACTCATCTGGTCACGCTATTACAATTTAAAAACCAAATAGATAAAATTAAAAGACAGGGGGAACAGGAACTTACTTGGGATGATGTATCTATGTTTATAAGAACAGCAATCAAGGGAGAAGTAAGGAATTGGTTGGGCATACAAGAAAGAAATATCAGGAAATTTGAAGATTTTAAAAGTGAATACTAGAGTAATATAGAACAAGGTAAGGTGATGATGAATTTTATTATTAACAGATACGATGGTAGTTTGGAAATTACTAGAAAATCGAATGCTATAGAAAAATATTTCATGTTACAGCACTTAGACAATAGGAATGATAGTGATGCAATTGGCTAGGCAATTGTCATGAAAATTATAGAAGCAGTAACAGAAGAGAATGTGCCAGAATTTCTGAAAATATTGAAATATGCAGATATACGAGGGCGGTTCAGTAAGTATCCGTATTTGAAGACAGAAGGCGTTCCTGAGGGAAGTTGGTGTTATCATCGTGTGCTGCCATCTATCAAACGACGGTATAACAAATTGCAGACTGATTGATAGGTTAGTTTGAATTTGACAGCCATTTGAGTAAGACGTGTTTCGTGATTTTAGCTAAGATGGAAAAAGAGCAGTATCGTTCGGTAATTCGCTTTCTGTTTTTGGATGGGGAAAAATGCGAAGAGATAAAAGCAAAGTTGGATGCTGTTTATGGGGACACTTCGCCATCTATGACCACAGTTAGATATTGGTTCAACGAATTTAAATGTGGGCGAACATCCGTTTCTGATGAGGAGCGACCAGGACGCCCGGCAGACGTGGTTACCGAGGAAATCATTCAAAAAGTCCACGTCATGATTCTCGCTGATCGACGAACGAAAGTGCGTGAAGTAGCAGAGGCCGTAGGTGTGTCGACCGGAACGGCAATTAATATTTTACATGATAAGTTGGCGATGAAAAAATTGTCGACGCGATGGGTGCCGCGATTGCTAATGGTGAACAACAAGCGGATGCGGCTGTTAACTTCGAAGCAGTGTTTGGAGCAATTTAAGCGAAATCCGAAGGAGTTTTTGCGTCGAGTTGTCACCGTTGATGAAACCTGGATTCATCATTACACACCAGAAACTAAGCAACAATCAAAACAATGGATTTCTCCCGGTGAATCTGCTCCAAAGAAGACGAAGATGGTTCCATCGGCCGGAAAGATCATGGCGACGATTTTTTGGGATGCGAACGGCGTCATCCTCATGGAGTTTTTAGAGAAAGGAAGAACGATCACTGGACAATACTACAGTGAGTTATTAGACAGCTTCGATAAAAAATTGAAGGAGACACGGCCGCATTTGGCGAAAAAGAAGGTGCTGTTTCACCACGATAACGCACCAGCACATTCATCCGGAGTTGTCGCCGCCAAACTGCATGAATTGCGTTATGAATTGCTGCCGCACCCCCCCGTATTCACCCGATCTGGCTCCCTGCGACTTTTTCTTGTTTCCTAACATGAAGAAATGGCTCGCGGGAAAAAAATTTAGCTCAAACGAGGAAGTCATCGCCGAGATAGAGGCGTATTTTGGAGAGTTCGACAAATCCTATTTTTTGGAGGGGTTAAAAAAATGGCAGGAACGTTGGGAGAAGTGTATATTTCTAAAAGGAGACTATGTTGAAAAATAAAAAAAAATTTTGAAAAAAATTGTGTCTTCATTTCTAACACGGGTACTTATTGAACCGCCCTCGTATATTCGATGAAAGATATTCATCCAGTCTGGAAAATATAATGATTTGTTGACTATTTAGTTTAGCTAAATAATTAATTGCGTATCCTGTACTTGTATTTCATTATTTAGGCAGTCAGTGGTTTAGCAATTGATTGCTTCACTGATGTATACTGTACACACTTTTAATCTTGCCAATTTATAAAAAATTGTTTAATAAATTTATCTTAAGAAAATAATTGTTATTATTAATAATTTATTAAATTTTTATTTAACATACAAAAATACAAAAGAGCTCCAAATTGCTTAATTACATTAAACTAAAAAAATAGAAATCAGTCTGCTATTTACATACATCCAATTATAAACTTATTCTCTAATTTCTCTTTTTTGCTTTACTAACTTTTTTATCATTTTTACGACAACACAAATACTTTAGTACTTTACATAAAATAACAAAAGAAATTAATACTACAAAACCTGTAACAGCTACTACATCTAACAATAAATACTGATACCAACTTAAATTTAAAGCTGCAGTTCTCAAATGTGGCGCACCACGATGACGAAGAACATACTCCAACCAAAATATTGCTTTGTCTAACGGTTTCATAGGTTGATCATGCATAATCTTGGATCTCAACTTAGCATTTTCAGCATATGTAGAAGGTTGATTAAAAATTAAATTATAAAGTAAAATTGTAAAAATAAAAAAACTTACTTGGGATTGCTTAATATCTCATTTAAAGCTGAGCCTAAAGTTCTTTTATTCAATTTTCTGTAATGAACTCCAATTTCATAACCAGCAATTTCAGCATTAGCTATATTCATTTCTTGGTCACCAAACACTGGAATTCCAAAGGTACACCATGGTAAATTGTTTCTATTGTACTTAGAAGTCCTCCGTGGGTCATAAATAATTTAATATTGGGATGTGCTGTAATTAAAGAATTTTTTGCGATATGATATTATAATAGGTTTTTGCAGTCACATATATTGAAACTATTGCTTTATAATTCGTTACCATAAAAGAACAAAAGTATCTAGGTATGAAGTACAAATAAAGGGTTTTCCAATAAGAGGTGTTATTTTGATATTCAAAGAAAAGTGCCATTTTTTAATATAAATGATCGGATGTTTATTTCATTATAAAGAGGAAGGTATGCCGTTAATAGTGGAAAATAACATCAGGCAAATGACCACCACGACCACGCTTACAGGACAATATCCTTTTCATGAAATTTTCCATAACCAAATCGCAAAGTGGCTGCCCTATGTCCTCGATAGCCTCACGAATTCCATCTTTGAGGTCTTGAATCGACGCTGGGCTGTTGGCGTAGACCTTCTCTTTTACGTGGCCCCAAAGAAAGAAGTCGCAAGGTGTTAAATCACAAGATCTCGGTGGCCAATTGTGATCACCTCTTCGAGAGATAACACGGTCCGGAAACTTTTTCCGTAAAAGATCAATGGTTTCGTTGCTTGTGTGGCACGTAGCGCCGTCTTGTTGAAAGTAAACGTTGTCCAGATCAATACCATCCAATTCCGGCCATAAAAAATCGTTAATCATCTCTCGATAGCGCAATCCAGTCACCGTAACTGTTGCTCCAGCCTCATTTTCGAAAAAGTAAGGTCCAATGACTCCGCCGGACCATAAACCGCACCAAACAGTCACACGTTGAGGATAGAGAGACTTTTCAACAATAACTCTTGGATTTTCTGAGCCCCAGATCCGACAATTTTGCTTGTTGACGAAGCCACCGAGGTGGAAATGGGCCTCATCACTCAAGATGATTTTTCGATTGAATTCTGGATCATTTTCATGCATTTCAACGACCCAATCAGCAAAGACACGACGTTGTTGATGATCGGCCGGCTTGAGTTCTTGTGTTAACTGGACTTTATAAGCCTTAAGACCCAAATCTTTATGCAAAATACGGTGTAATGACGTTTGTGGAATGGCTAATTCCAAAGAACGACGAGGAATGGACAAACCTGGGTTTTCTTTAACACTTTCGGCTACAACAGCAATATTCTCGGCTGTTCTTGAGCGACGTGCACGGGTTTTATTCTTCACATCACTAACTTGTCCCAAGAGCTCGAATTTTTTCACCAATTTCTGTATTGCGGTCCGACAAGGTGCTTCACGGTGACCCAAAAATGTTCGAGTTTTACGAACCGTCTCTGCCAAATTTTCACCATTTTTATAGTGAATTTTAATAATTTCAATGCGTTGTTGAAGCGTGTATCGTTCCATATTTATTAATGGCGTAGTTTCTACTTGTCAAATGTCAAAAAATGATAGCTTCAAAAGTGAGATCTACCGAAATAGCGGGCTATTCAAAATAACACCTCTTATTGGAAAACCCTTTAGTAGAAAACATAATTTTCCATTGCAAATTAATTTTTAATTTGCAATTAAGATTGTATTAAAGTAATTCAACGATTTTTTTCCATGTTATTAAATTATTAAATAACAAAAGTCTAATTGTAAGCAAAACTTAATTCAGGATGAAGTATGTATTTTAAAAATGATATTCGAAACAATTTAAGAATTATATCAAATATACTTTACGTAAATGTTGATAACGAGAACATTCAACATTTGTTTGGAGATAACCTTAAAAAAAACATTTAAATTTGCAGGGATTATCGTAGTCAGTAGCGAATTCCTTGTTGTATAAATTGTAAATATAGTTGCAGACACTCCACGTGTGATGAGGTTTACATAGATTATGATAAAAGCTGTTTAAAAATAATATTCACATTGTACAAAAAAAGGTGCAAATATGAATATCAAATAAGAAATAAGGTTATTCACGTCATAATCCAAAATTACATAGAGGAGTGTTTCACAATTTTTTTGTAATGTATGGATCATTGTAAAAATTTATTTTCTGAGGACCATTAATAAGTCTAGACTATTTCCATACACACATCCTTTTTCGTTGAATAAGACCTGATTTTTCCTGAAAACAAATTCGACCGACTTTCTCAAAAAATCTCTGAAAATCAAACTAAATCATCGACTCTTTCCTCTTGCGCTGACCTACAGGAAGTTTCTCTTCCTGCGCTTGATTTTTTACTGCTTTGTTTACTATTTATTTTTATTGTTTTCTACTACCATAGAAAATAATACCTGCACCCACGATTCGCAATTCTAAAATGCATTTTCTCACGTATAAGTTTTTGCCCGCTTTCGATATGGTCCAGGAAAAAAGGCCAAAGTAACACAAAAAAAATCGCCAAGATAGATTTTGATGCGGTTTGCGGCAATTGATTCTGTGAGTTGTCTAGAAAAAATGCTCCCTTTTAGTTTTTTGACGTTTTTTGTTATTGCATTTCTGCAGAGGAAAATTGTTAAAATTAATTATTTAGATGATTAGACCAGAGTAGAATAAAGTAAAATCAAATATATTTAGTTTTAATCGAGCACAAAATAACACACACAACACAATTTTATATTATGTCAAAAAAATTGTTTTACATACTGTTACCCACTAGATAATTATAAATTTTCTCAACACTCCCCTAAATTTATAATTATTGATTTGAGTGAACAATAAACAATATTGTTAACGTTTTACAAAAAAATCAAAAAGGAATTATATATTATACATAAATCAAAGAAGTATTATGCGATTCAACAGGAGTTTCAAAATCATCAAAAAAACAAACATTAAAATTACAATTCTACAATGCTCATAATTTTATTTACATTTGCTTCAAAATGACTCGGATTAGGTTTAGTAAAAATATCTGCTATTTGCATTTCAGAAGGACAATATTTTACATTAATCTTCTTTTCATTTAGATTTTCAGTTACAAACTTAAATCTCGTATCTATATGTTTTGACCTTTTGAAACTGCTATTATTTTTGAGCAATTTAATCGAACTTTGGTTATCAATATTCAAATTCACTAAAACAATTTTATTTGTTAATTCTTTGAACAAAGCTTTCAAAAACAACACTTCCTTTACACACTCACTTGCTGCAATGAACTCACTTTCAGCAGTACTCAGTGACACTAATGGTTGCCGTCGTGTTGCCCATGAAACAGGTCCCCTTCCAAACATCGTCAGGTAGCCAGATGTGCTCCTTCGGGTTTCTGGATCGTTTGCATAATCCGCATCACTATACGCTTCAATGGTGAAAGAGTAATGGTTGACATGATACTTTATTCCCATACTTTTAGTGCCTTGCAGATATCTGAATATTCTTTTTAGTTTCTGAACATCCAGCTCTGTGGGTTTGCTCATATTGCGTGAGACAATATTGACAGCACAAGCAATATCAGGTCTAGATCTGTTAGCCAGGTACAAGAGGCTGCCAACTGCTTCTCTTACTGGGAATCTAACCTCGCTTGTTTTGATCTCTTCTTTTCCATTTTCTATTACTGAAGGTGTTTTGACAGGTTTGCAGAATTCCATGTTGTACTGTTTTAAGATTTTAGTAGTGTAATTTGTTTGATGTAAAATAACAGAGTCCTTGTCCTTTAATATCTGAAATCCTACAAAATTTTCTGGTTTGTCCATTTTCTTGATTTCAAATTCTGATTGCAGTTTATTTAAAAGATCATTAGCTTTATCTTTAGAATCAGAAATGACCAATCCATCATCGACCCATATAGCTAAAAATAGGTCACTTGTTAAATTTTTGAACACTGATTTATCTGTTATCAATTGATTTAACCCATTTTTCTTTAAGAAATCAACTAGTCTTTTATTCCACTGGAATGGTGCCTGTTTGAGCCCATACAAAGATTTTTTTAGTTTACAGACATATCCAAGTTTTTCCTCGTATCCTTCTGGTAAAGAAATATAAAGATCTTCTTCTAGATTTCCATATAAAAAAGCCGTTTTAATGTCAAACTGTTTCATTATCATTTTCTTGGATGCAGCATAAGCTATTAAAAGTCTAAGAGTACTCACAGAGACTGCTGGACTGAACGTTTCGTCGTAGTCTTCTTCTTTCTGCTCACATCCTCTTACAACGAGTCTGGCTTTGTGGTCACCATTTTCCTTTATTTTAAAGATCCATCTGCTTGACAACAGCTTAGTTTTAACAAGATCTTTTTTAACAAATTCAAAAACTTCATTCATCTCAAGAGATTGTTTTTCTTCATTGATTGCTTTTATCCACGCTTCTTTTTCTCTTCCTTCAACTGCTTCCTTAAAGCAAAGCATATAACCTTTATTGAACTTTTGTTCTTGGGCAAAATTGAGTTGATAGTCTGAGAGCTTGATGGGTGGTTTTATGGTGGATCGTTCCCTCAGAACTCTTTCATTTAAAACTGGTAGTTCTATGTGGCCGATTTCCCTGTTCTGGTCGAGCTCTTTTTGTAGTTTCTTTTCTTCTTGGATTTCCGGTTCATTAATAACTTGATTTTCTCCCTCATGTGGATCTTGAGTGTCAACGTCAGAATCGCTGTCTGAAAATAAATTTTCATCATAAAGGTATACTACGTGTTCAGGTTCTGTAGAACACGGAGTTTCTTTTTCTTCTGCCTTATGAGGTCTAAATATTACATTTCTTGCTATTTCTATACAGTTGGTGCTTGGATAGTAAATTTTGTAACCCTTTTTATCTTCTTCGTAACCTACAAAAATACCCTTTTTACTCTTGGAATCCCATTTTCTTCTTAATTGTTTAGGTATGTGTACAAAAGCATCTGAACCAAAAATCTCAAGTCCAGAAAGATCTGGTTTAATACCATACCACATTTCAAAAGGAGTTTTATTAGCTGTATAGCTAGTACTGTTCCCGTTGAGGACATAGACGGCTGTGTTCACCGCTTCTGTCCACAACCTTTTGTCAAGGTTTTTAGACATTATCATACTTCGAGCTGATTGAACGATTGTACGATTTTCTCTCTCTATTTTTCCTGCCTGTTCAGGGCAATAGTTTACGGTTGTTTGGTGTCGAATTCCATAGGTTTTTAATAACTCTCCTACCTCTTTACTTTTGAATTCTGTCCCGTTATCAGATCTGAAAATTTTCACTGTTTTATTTGTTTGGTTATGAGCTACAGCAAAAAATTCTTTCAGTTTTTCAGCAGTTTCACTTTTGTGCTTCAAAAAATAGACAATCCTAAATTTACTGTAGTGATCTTTTAAAAGCAGAAAGTATTTTGAGCCTCCAACGCTTGGGACTTCCATAGGCCCACAAAGGTCTGCGCTTATTGTATTACATAGTTCATTGACCTCTGTTGTACTAATTCTGAATGGTTGTCTGCATTGTTTTCCTTGCAAACAATATTCGCAAAAGGCATTTTTATCATCTTTAAATTCAATATTTAATGATTTTAATAAGGATCTCACATGTTGGAAATTCTGATGAGCAAGACGCTCATGCCAATCTTGAATGCATCGAATTCCACTTGCATAACCAGCTAATAAGTTATTTTCTTCACAATTTTCACGAGTATCTACTTTCATATTTATGACAAAAAGATTTTTGTTCTTAATTGCCTCAACATAAAGCTTGTCATTCTTTTTAAGATAGATGATGTCTTCCTCACCTTGTACTGAATATCCTTTTTCCATACACACACCTAGTGAAAACAGATTTAGGTGTAGTTCAGGCACATACAGGACACTTTTTAGCACACTTTCGATTATTTCACCTTTGACAGTTACAATCACCTGTATATCACCTATACCTTTAGCCTCAAGTAGCCTGCCATCTCCAATTTTAACTAAGTTATTGCTTGAAGTGTACGGAGTATACTGTGAAAAGTATTTTATATGTGATGTCATGTGACTATTACATCCTGAATCTAGGTACCATTTTTCTTCAGTTTCAGTATCAGATAAGTTTTCATTGAACATTGTCATACCTATTAATGCATTTCTATGAGGTGCTTTAGTCGTCTGTTGTGGGAACATTGGCGTTTGTGCAAACTTATTGTTTTTATTTGAGTGATTTCTTTTATAAGTAGAATATGAATTAGACGATTTATTATAATTAGTATTATTGTTTTTGCTGCGGAAGAAACAATTTTCAGATTTATGATTGTCTTTCCGACAAATGACACAAAATTCTTTTCTGGCGTACAGAGCCATATTACCGCTATTATTTTGATTTTGTTTTCGTTCGAGCATTCTCTTTTCCTCGGTCATTAGCCTGGATGTTAAATTATTTAGATTTTGATTAGCAGAAGGGACACTCTCCCATGCCGATACAAAATGTTGAAAGCGTCTTGGCAGTGAAATAATTATTCTTGCCATTACCATGGCTTCAGAGATGCACTCCCCTGCTTCCTTTATTTTATTAACTAAAGTAGTCAAGTTTGATATATGCGTTGCTATATCTTTCGATCCATCATATTTAAATGAAAAGAACTGACCCTGGAGAATTTGGAGTGACATTTCTGTGCTTTGTTCATATATAGATGTTAATTTTACCCACATTTCACTTGCTTTGTTGCACGTCATTACATGCACCAACAGTGCTTCATCCATTCGTGTGGTTATTATTTGCTGTGCATGACTGTCTTTCTTTTTCCACCTTTTGTATATTTTGTGATCTTCATCTTCTTCTGGTTCGGTGTCTTGAATTATCGTCTCCCATACCTCAGCAGCCGATGAAACAATTTTAATATGAAATTTCCACGTATTCCAATTTTCTGCACCTTTAAGCAGAACGAAATTAGTTTGTTTAGCCATTTCAGTTTTATTAATTTTAATGTTTTTCTTTTATTTTAATTTTAATGAGCAACAAACATAATCTCGCAAAATTGAAAAACGAGTTTTAATTGTTTTTAATTTTTAACACTTCCGAACCAGTTTTATAATTTTCTTTAAGTTATAAAGTTATAAACTAACCACGGATCTGCTATCATGTTAGAATTAATTATTTAGATGATTAGACCAGAGTAGAATAAAGTAAAATCAAATATATTTAGTTTTAATCGAGCACAAAATAACACACACAACACAGTTTTATATTATGCCAAAAAAATTGTTTTACATACTGTTACCCACTAGATAGTTATAAATTTTCTCAACAAAAATGTATCTTTTTGGATGCACTTTCAGGAGCTATAATTCAGTTTGAAAAAAATTCGACATCGATGAGCCAAAATGGGCCAGATTTTTTCACTCCGGGGTTTTTGGGTCGCTGATTATGATTCCGGCATTAGTTTTCCGGTAAAGTGAACCTGACCGTGGAAAAACGGAAAATTTGGTCTAATTTCTGGAAAAATTTTTCTTGTTCGTGGAAATTTTGAATCTTAATTCGGAAATGGGACCTAAGGGTTTTCCTTGTCGCTGATCACGAATCCGATATTACGTTTCCGGAAAAACCACCATGGCCGTGGAAAATCGGAAAATTTGGCACAATCTCTCAAAAAAGTTTGGAATTTTAGCTCGCAAATGGGTACTAGATAGTTTCTTGGGTCGCTGATCACGAATCCGATATTAGTTTTCCGGAATAACCATCCTGACCGTAAAAAATTGGAAATATTTGCCATTTTTCTTATTTTTCTCATGTTTAATCGCTCTTAGGTGGCAGTTCAACTCGCTTTCGATGTAGTCGACATGTTTGGAAGCAGTTTTCACGGTTGCAGTGAAAATTGCTAAAAATCCGTTAAAAATCATTGGGAAATTTTCAAAAAAAAACGTGTTTCATGTCGATTTCGGGATAATAGCATGGTGCCATTTCGAAAATAAACAACGAAAACATCTAGAGAAAATATAGTTTTCAAGAAAATTTTTTATATGCACGCACCTTTTCAGATATGTATGTATAATGCATATTATATCTATATATAAAAATATAATTTAAATAAGAGGAAGTAAAAAGAAAGAACCAGGAAAATCTTGAAATGGTAAACAACATACTTAAAAAAAAATTAAAAGCCTTAAAAAAGGCTTAAACACTAATTTAAGTAAATTTAACAATATGGTACAAGAAAGAAATATTTACCCTCAGATGTATTACTAGGGACTGATAGAGTTATGACGCCCATGTACTGTTATTTTTTAAAAAAAACGACATCAGCCATAAACCATAATTTGTCGACTATTATAGTATTTTTCTTTTTAGTTTTTTTTTCTAGATTATTCCATTATCCCATACATTTTTGTTAATTCTCATGCTGAAATTATTACACTATCCGATGTTAGTCTACTATGCGATAATTTTTTTAAGCGATAAAGTTTGTTAAGTATTAAATGGCACTGATTTGGGACATTGAATTTTTATTCCTTAAAGCGGGATATTCTTATAATGAAGCTTCTGTTAAACGGGTTTTACTGTAATATATACGATAACTAGATTTCATAATGCAACAATTGCTTGCGTCGCTGTACAAAATTGTTAAAAAAAGGTTAATTCACATATGCATATTAAAAACATCAAATGCAACAACACAGTTTAATAATAGGTTGAATGCTACCTTGTATGAAGACAAAATATCAATGAATATACAGCACGTCAAGATCCACTGGTGTTTGTTTCACGGCAGGCAAGCCTAGGATAAGTTGAACGGAATGTACCAATAGACAAATACGAAGAAAACCACCAAGAAGCCTTGTATCGTAAAACCTTTTCACGAACAGGACGCAGTCCGGCTGCGAGTGCGAAGCGAGGCAGTCGACCCGGTCTGCAGCGCGAGTGTAGTGCATCGGCGACGAAGAGTACGGGCTC
>VTPC01005831.1:0-86703 GCA_011009095.1 Ignelater luminosus
CAATAATGTATCTAAAATGTATTGTGACAAATTTGATTCCTTTGAATATTTGTGCATGATTTGCATCCTCTTCTTTAATTTAATGTAATACCATTATAAATTTGATAAAATGAAATTTAAAAACAAAAAATGTCTAGTATTAAGCTAGTGAAAGTAATAGGAGCCTTTCTAGTAATTTATAATTCATAATCATAATGTCCATAAATAAATCTACGCGCGCCACTGACTAAGCGTAGCGACATCTGTTTGAGCATATCGGTATTATCCACTAACTCTTAGCTGAAGGTCATCGGTCGGCGTCTGAAAAGAACAAAGAATTTTTGAAGAGTTGGTTTATTTGGACAAACCTGCAATGCTGCACTTCTATCAACAACATCAACATACCACTAAAGGAAAATATGGCAATATGTTAATTATTTGAAAACTTGCAGATTTCTTTGTACTTATTTACTTACTCATTTATTGTTGTAATATTTAATTCTCGTTAGCCTCAGGGTGCAGTGCAGTTTTCAAGTTATAAGGTAGCAGCGACTGGCTATCCGCTACAAAGATATCACAATATTCCGGCAAATGTAGTCTGTCCGGATATGTTCAAATAGCTTTGAATAATCTTCCAAGGTGGGTTACATTTCTTTATTCTAAAGAACCCAAAAACACAAATTCTAGACTAAATTTGCACGATTACGATTCAAATTGGTTCTCTGGACCTCCAGATCCCGAACCCAGCCTAATTACCTTCCAAAATGTCTACCGTCCGTTTCGGGTCTGCCTTAAGATTTTTCAAATTTCACTTTTGATCTTTTCTGGCTAATAAAGCTTTCTAACCCAGTCAAGCTTTTAGGATTGATCAAGTTTTTCGCCCAATCCAACTTTTCGAGCTAATCGGGAATTTCTAGCCTGATCAACTCCTTTGAACCAACCAAGTTATGCTACTCTGTAAAATATCAGAGATGGCAGATTGCACTTGAGTTACCATGAGGCAAAAGTATTGCACAACTCTTGAATACTATCCAACAGCAGCAATAAATAAAAGAAAATTTCATAGCACCTAAATATTTACTAATATTTGCTTATAACTGAAATTCATTTGTTACACAAATACTGAAAAATCTCACCAGTGGCGTAAATATAATTTTAGCCCCCTCCCCCCTTCACCCGCAAGGCCTGCAAACATAATTTCAAGGCCCCTTAGTATTTCATGATGTTTAATAATATTTAAGAAAACAGGACTTTACGTATATTACATTGTATTTTTAAATATGTAGTAGTAGGTACAGCTCGACCAACCTCAGAAAAGCCCTGAGTGGGCGTGTACGGTATATGTCGACCAAGTACACTCGCATCCAAAAAATCTTCCGGCGGGAAATTTTAAAAAACTAAACACCGCCAATAACATGTAATAGATTTAAGTAAAAATTACGCTTCTAATTGGTCGAAGTTGTTTGTTATTGAAATTAGTTCGCATATTTTCCGGGGCTTTTCTGAGGTTGGTCGCGCTGTAGGTACTTATATAACAAAACAAATGAACTGGACAGTAGAAATTTCGCTTATCAGACTTTTCTAATTATATGGCTATTTTTATTTCATATCTGTAAATGACTGTGGGGCCCCCAAATCCTTCGGGTCCACCCGCACTGCGGGCTTTTGCGTCCACTATTTACGCCACTGAATCTCACGGTCTGAGTCACTCATAAAACGAAATTCGGGATTAGACCATGTCAGAGTTGAAATAAAAATAATACCCAACCTTTAGCTCACTATCTTAAGAAATTTCTTAAGGACACTAAAAAAAAAGAACGGTAACCCCACATGTAAACTACACTCCACACTAAAAGCAAAACTCTTCTGGCAGCCCATTGGGGCGGACTATACTTTGGGAACTCGGAGTCTCCTTTTCAGCCAAGAATGGAAATGTTAAAAGAATGAGGGTAAGAATGGGATAATAAAAGTTCATTAATTCCGTAGAATTTTGTGATTGTTTTACTAAGTATTCCTGTGTTTGGCTTCCGTTTTTATGGATCTTTTATGTTTTTCTATTCCTGATTTTTCTGGAATTTTTATTTCCAGTAGGTAATTCACCAGAAATATACAAAATAATTATTTCTTGCTAGACTACATCATTATAACTAATCTGTATCCCCACCGCAGTTGCCTGTTGTTTACCATTTCACCATCTAAAGTAATCTTTCAATGTTTTGTAAACATAACCTCTGTTACTTATTTGAGATCCCTATTTTTGGAGAATTTGTAGAATTTGATCAGTGACTACTAATTAATTATAATGTTTTAGGTGTTTTAGAAATGTTTAGTACAATGTTCTGATAATACAAGCCGAGATTCTTTAAGATTGAATGTTTATACATGCCTTAAGCTTTTACCATTTGAAACAGTCAAAAAACTGACAACTGTTGACACTTGACCATGCTTACTTGACTTGTCACAAGTAGTACACCTTTTATAGTCACGAGTCAGTATTGTAAACCTACAGTAAGTGAATATCACTACAAAGACAACATTCAAAAATGACTTATCTTTTTGCTTTATATTCAAGCTTCATCATCATCAGCTTCATATGTTTTGTTAAATTCTTAATAAACAAGGTGCTTTATATAACATCTGAGCATACTCCTTAGAAAGAAGGTGGTCAAGAGTTACAGTAACATCACTGAATAAAATCTATTAAATTTATTTTTTCGTTAATTTTATTGGAAAGTAGGCTTTTCGACCCTCATTTTGTGGCCGAAATTTGACAATTGCATCTGAGCAGGAAGCAAAGTAATTTTCCTTTCTGTTCAATTAATAACCTTTATTTAGATTTTTGATACATTTTCTAAGGTCAACAAAAAAATCATATGTGACACTCTGGAAGAAAGTGTTTTTTTCCCTCGTGTGCACACCAGGAAAAGAATTATTTTAATGAATATACATGTTTTGATTGATGCTCTTTCATATACAGTATAAAAATCAAAGTTTTGAAAAATTGGAAAGGTCCTAACAACTTATTCATTGTATTATGAATAATATTATTGGAACCATTTCTTGGTAATGCATATATTCAAATTGTCTGCAGAAATATTCAAATACAAACGTCTTAGCATTAAATGTTAAGTTGTCAACACCAGAAAAATCTAAATCAGTGACATATGATTTTGGATCAACATTTGAAACAACATTCAAAAATAATAATTAAGAGCAATACAGATACTGTTCCAACCGATCTTTGGACACATGTCACAAATTACTGACTACTGCACTATTGGTGTGACAGATATTCATTTTCTATCCTTTATATTATCCCACTATGTATAGTAAGGAAAATATACTATGTATTACTTGTCCATATTTACTACACATGCTTGATGGCGTGTGTCCAAAGATGAGACGCAAGTTATAAATATAACCTAAAAAGTAGTGTTCTGTTGACACTTATGTGTTAATAATTTCAGATTAAGGTTTTCAATTAGGTATTAAAATCTTGCTTCTGGCAGTCAAAAATGAAATCAAATTGAAATCATTTACGAAAACAATTGAACACAGAAAACCAGGTTAGCTATCAGTAATCGGAATCCTGTTTTAAATGAATTCATTGTTGACTAAGATTAAACCACTCTATAGTTCAAAAAATATATTTACATATTTAACAAAAATTGTAATTAACATATAAAAACAGACAGTATGCTAAGATATTTAATACAGGCTATTAGTAATTGAAATGTTTAAAAAAATAATTTATACTTCTGCTCTGCAGAGTAATAACAGTAATAATTGATATATTTATCATAATGTGCTCATATGTACGAATAAAGCTTAGAAAATGTAAAAATAAAATTGAGTAGTTGCAAAACTTCGTGCATTCAAAGTTTTGTGGTAACAATTTAATATAAACAAGCATTATTATTAAAACTAAACTACCGTTCTCTTGTGAGCTGTATAGGTGAAGTTGATTTGACAGTCAAAATAAATGGACCTTCCTGATTTGGTAAAAATGTGGATGGAACTATATGAAGAACTCCTGCTGGAATATTTTCTAATTCAAGTACCACAAATCCTGACCTATATAAAATATTAGTTATAAAATAATACAATAATTGATTTGTTTTTTCTGTTATTCTTTTACCTATATGGTCCAGAACTACTTGTTTTAAATGGAGCCGTGATTTCAGGATCATTTAAGCTAGAAATTGTAACATCAAATCCAATCTGATACTGCTTTGGACCTTTCAGTTCAATGAAGAGTTTGTTTTCATTGCTAGTACCTTCTATTTCTAAACGAAATCTAGGATTATTCTTATAGGTAGCTGGATAATTTCCACACCCTCCGGCCAATACACCTTTCCATTCACCTGAAACCTATATAATTTCAAAATTATGAATGAGCTTGAAGTTTTCTGGAATTCAACCTCTTTCACGCTTTTGTAAAGATCTTCAATTTTACTAAGCGAAAATGGACAAGTAGCATAAGCTCGCAATGTATAATAGATTGTTTGCGTTTTCTCATATTGAGACACAACTAAAGTATATCTTCTACTTGCACCTGGACTCAAGATTATTTTACAAAGATAATGTGGACTGTTTATTCGTATTCCATCAATATATGGTGGAGGATCATCTAAGAAAAAATAAAAATAGCTTGTATCTATAAATCATTGTACAACCTAATTACTTACTCGGATAATAAACTCGTTTTCCATTTCCTTTATAAACAAGAACAGTTATATATTCTCTATTTTCTCGAAAATCTTCAATATCTGTGATATGTCTTGTTAAAAGTATCCAAACAGCGCCTGATGCTTCATCACTAACTTCCAAAGAAAACTGTGGATTTGCTCCAATTGTATACATATCTTTTACTGGACCAGATCCGGCATTCCAGGACCTATTTTATTTATTTTTGATTAAAAATACAACATAAATATTAAAGAACCTACTGATGAATACAATATGTGTATTTAAAAAGTTCAGGATTCCAATTCATATAAAACACATCATAGAAGGCACATATGCTATCATAATCAATCCAAAATACACCATTATCAAATTGAGCTGCACTATTGGGATCGTAATTTAATGCTTGCTTCAATTCAGGTGTCCAGTGTCTAGTATCCAATTCTGAATAATTTCCTCTCCACCGTAAATGAGACCAAGGATTTTTCAATTTCAGTAGTCTCAACTGTTAAGAGAATATAATCAGTTTTTTTTACACAGATACAATTGAACTTACTTACCCCATTTATATTTCGTACATCCATTACAGCATAAGCATGAGTAGATACAAGCCCTGTTCTGTCAGCTTCAGTTTCAGATAGTTCTCCTGTTGCAACAGTAACAAGAACATCCCCTTTCGATAATCTGGTTTCAAGAGTAGAAAATAATGTATCTCTATTAAAATCTGGATCTTTTGGTCTTATTGCTACTCTTTCTGGAATCCATCCAGTAAGAGCATGAAGATCAATGCTCTAAAAATAAATATTATAATAATTCTATCTCACTGTTTCTATTTAATGAAGCCACAAAGCTATAATGCTAAATTTGCAGTTTATACTCACACTGTTGCTGCCAGGAAAATCATAACCTCCCATAACTTTCATGTACGCTTTCTCCAATAAAGAAACCCAAAATTCTCCTTTATTACTTGAATATGAACACAACAACTGTCCATATCTATTCATAGGTAATAAATCGTCTATTATAATTTTCCTAGTAACTCCATTCAAATGCAATTTAATCATATACTTTCCAAACGGATTATATACCGGCCTCTTGTCTTTGTTCTTAGGATAAATAATGGCAGTAACAAGTCTACGTCCAAATCGTCTTTCATATAAAGCACTAACAGCAAGACTAGCTACAAAGGAGCAATCTGATATTACTGTCTGTTTTATACTATAATAATCTGGTGAATTTGACATAAGTATGCATGGTTCTTGACATATCTCTTCAGGTCTAACCCATCGTGAAAATTCTCTCTTTTGTTTTGGTGATAATGCAAGTATTCCATCCTTATCTGTAAATGGAATTGCATACTGAAATTTTTCTGTTAGATCAATAGACATGAAAGGAACAAACTCATTATTGTTAATTTTCGATGTATGAAAAAGAACACGCTTTTCTTCTTCTGTGTATGTATTTGAACCACCTGATACCTTCAAATGTGCACTGGTGCCTCTGTGTAATTGAGGTAATCTTCTAACAAATATAGGTGAAGCTGGTGGAGCACTTGGTCTTGTATCAACGGTTGGTGTGGAAGTGCTTGGTGTTTGAGATGGTGTTTCCCTCCTTATTCCTTTCAATTCTTCAGCTCGTTCTAAAGCTTGTAAAATAATCTCTTTTAATTCACCTTGCAGAAGTTCTGGATACTGAGTTACATATTCAATTGCATTTGCATATAAATCTACTGCAGCGTCCTTTAAACCAGCACTATCAGCATCGAGAGCCTGTTGTAAAAGAAAGTGACATCTGCGTCTTCGCTGCTTATGAAGATCTTCTTTAATCAGATGTTCTTGGCAATTCTTAGCTCTCATTAAAGTAGCTGCACGTTCACCATATTCATGAGCCTTTACTCTTAATGAATGTGCTTTTTCTGATTCACTCAGATTTGCAGCTTGTTCCAAGAATTTTGCAGATATTGAATAAAAGTATATAGCTGGTTCTTGTTGGCCATTAGTATCAAATTGTATAGCTCTTTTAGCAGATTCAACAGCATCTTCAATTAATTGTGCAGGATGAGCCATATTTCTTTTTAAGATATTCCTAATGAATTAATATAAATAAATAAATTACAATGAAGTCTAAGCTTTTAAAACATTAATAATAGCACCATTATTAACTTATTATGACTATATAAAGTAAGGTTAAAAACACTAATAACGTACGAAAGTAAAATCAAATAAATGCAATTACCGAATTAAACTGAGATTTATCAAAAAACACTTGTAACACAGGTTAAATTAATACAATTTTTAATAATATACATTAACATAATTTATGTTTGTACTGTGTAGTTGCAGAAAGAATGTTTGTATTTAAGGTTAAGTTGACGTCAAAAAATGACTGTTGTTATTTACAGATCGGGATGTAGTTTCCCATTTTATAATTGAATTTGCTATGAATCTCATAACTTAAACTTTTATGTTGCTGTCGTGTTACTGTTAAATATTTGTATGGTGAAGTTGGTTAGTGGCATCCTTGAAATTAATGATTTTATTCTTGAAGGTGACGACATTACTTAGGTGAAAATCAAATGGATAATTTGATGATTTCATAGGAAAAAAAATTATGTCTGGCTACTTAAATTATTACTAAGGTAGAAGCGATTTGATTATATGGGAAAAAATCGTTTTTTCTTAATCCTGATGTGCCTACACTTTGCAAAAAACCCTGATGTGGGAGAAAATACTCCAACTGATAGGCTTTACAAAACTCGACCAATTGTAAAGTATTTTAATGATTTTAATGAAAAAATGCTAAAAACAGGAGCAAATTCAGGTTTGATTACGCCCTAGGCCTATTTTGATATGACGCCCTAGGCCTATTTTGATATGACGCCCTTTTTGTTGTTTAAAGGTGTATTTAAAATATACAGGGTGTCCCGTAAATGCCAATAAAGCTTCAGGTAAACATCTTCTATGAGTGCTTATTGCAAATCTGCAAAAAGAAAATTTTTCCTCAGCTTAGTTTTCTTGTACAAGTGGTCAGAAGTTAACATCTTTAACAGTAAATAAACAGAAATTAAAGAATCGAATCCAAACGAAGCCATTAACAATTCAACAAATGAATCTGTTGAAACAACAATTACTCTTCATCAAGTACAGAACCAGCGTATAGACAGAACTGTTATATTTCTCTTTTTGGAGATACTGTTAAAAATTGAATTCTTACCAAAAAAATAGATATGACAAACATGCAAGTCTTGGGTGTACTAATAAATCCAATGAAATTAGTTGCCAGAAATTCTTTCAAGTTTTGACAATTTTATGGTCCATTATCACTGGAATAAAATTGATAAATCTTTGATTTCTTGTGATACTTTAGTTCCTGTATTCGAATAATTTTGTATTTGCTTCACAGATTAAATAAAGGTTAGATATTTCACTCCCTATTCCACTAATGTTCCCATTTTTTGTCTCTGCACATTTACATTTGCAACTCTGGAAGTTTACCACGCCTACTCTTTTACGCGCGTTTTATGAAAAGTGTATACCAAGCAGTGCTGCTTGCGCAATACATGTCATAATAGCAAGCTCTGGGAGTTGTTTTGAGAGAGAGAGCGATAGAATCCACAAATTTGTCGATGTAAAATATCTGACCTTTATTTAATCTGTGATTTGCCTGCAGCAGCGTTGCCAAGTTTAAATTTTTTTTTTGGTTCGTGTAACAAATCTAAGTACGTTGGAACATTCGTGTTTTCAATTTTGGCATCTTAAGAGATTGAGGGAGGTTGCTATCTAAAGCTTTATTGGCATTTACGGGACACCCTGTATAATAAAAGCATAAACAAGCAATTGCTGTGACAGAAAAACCTATTCAATTTCTTTATATTTTTATAATTCCCGGAATTTTCAATTGGTCAATTAATATTTTTTTTTTATTTCAATAATTAGATACTTTAACCATGTTAAGGTATAATTCTCTGGTGGAAAAAATAATATTTTTGAAACATCTCTAAAGTTTTTTCATTGAGTCACCGGGAAGCTCCATGAATTTCGAATTTTTATCGTCTCTCAAATTTTGCGGCGCCTCAGATTTTAATGCCTCTCAAATCTTGCCGCCCTAAGCCCGGGCCTTGCGGGCCGAAGCTTAAATTCATCACTGGCTAGAAGTAAGGCGTATTTGTAACAAAAGGTCAAAAACTTTAAAATCAAATTTTAGGTCAACCTACTATCCTTCCTTCCAGGGACTTACCCCTGGACGAGCGGATGATATCTTGGAGAGGCCATCTCAGTTTCAGACAATATTTACCCGAAAAACGCCACAAATACGGCATTAAGTGCTACGTTTTAGCAGGACCTAATGGACTATCATTAAGAATGATAGTGTATACGGGCGTAAAAAATAAAACCTCTGGTTACGGCCATACATCTGCAGTTGTTCTGAATTTAATGAAGGAGAAATTGTATAAAGGGCAACCGCTCTATAGGATAATTTCTATATAATAGCCACCAATTGTCTTCTACATTATTACAACAAAAAACGCACAGCACTGGGAACCCTTCGAATAAATCGCAAGAGTGTGCAGAAGTTGCGAACAAAAAATTACAAAGAGGCGAAGTAATTGAAAAATGTGATGAACGAAATAGCATAATAATGTCAAAATGGCATGATAAGCGCGATGTCACATTTATTAGTACAGAATTTTCTGCTAATCTTGTTGAAACAACCAATATAAACGTGGGCATATAAGGATGAAGCCAGAGGCAATTATTGCCTATAATAAATCTGTGCATGCGTACAATGCCAGTGACAGAAAAGCTTTACGCTGATATAAAGAAACTGCCCTATATATACCCCAAACATTGCTAATAAATTCATGGTTTTTGTTTAATAAATATCTTGGCAATAAAATGAACTTCTATGATTTTCGCCTAGCGGTTTTCGAAGATCTGATACCAGAAAGAAATGACACGCTCTTGACAAGCAAACCAACAAACGTTCATCTACCCTTGTTGTTACCCAAACGAGGAAATACAACGCAAAGAAAAGACTGTAGAAGTTGCCGACGCAACAAGAATGAAAGCCAAATATCAATTATTGTTGCAACAGTTGAGCCGCTGGCTCTGGATTGTGCTTAGAACCATGTTTTAGGCTTTGGCATAATTATTAATCTTTTATTTGTTATTAAGATTTTTTGTTTTTTTAATAAATTACATATCTGTATTCCACTCTTGCTTTTTAATATATGTATTTTGAAACTTCAAAAATACAATTCAATTATCACGCTGAGGTTGTGTGCTCGGCACCTGATGAAAAATTTTGACGAGGAGGCCGATAAACGCACCACCTGTGTGACAGACATTTGAATCACTTTTTTACTAGATCTATATCAACAACTATTTTTCTATCAAGTCTGTCTAAAAATAATTATTTTTATATAAAAAGCTACCCGGCTCCTTAAAGTAGTTTACCTAATTACACCGGCAGTCAATGTGTTAACACAGCAACTTGAAGAGTTTAGTATAATACGAAGTAAATAGTAAAACATAATACACACATTACGTTATATAAATTGCTTTATTGCTTCTTAAAATATTCGCCTTTAACATCTATACATATTTACATTCGATTCAACCAATCTTCAAAATATTTTCTCCACTCTGAACGAGATATCTCCGAAACAAGTGATTTAAATGCTTCAACGGCCTCTTCAAGTAACGAAGAACGCTCTCAACGCATTTTATGTTTGATTTTTGGAAACCAGAAGAAGTCATTGGGCGAATATGGGCAATGGGCCATTAATGTGATGTCTTTGCTGGTCAAAAAGTCTACAGTTCGTTGTGATGTATGCGCACTCGCATAGCTGCAAGGCTTCAACTGCTTCAACGCATTCAAATGATCGTGCAAAATCGTATGTATTTGTTTCGCTGCAATGCCTAAAGATGCCTCTATCTTGTATATCACACGTCGACCAGCATTGATGTTTTTCGCAACAACAGAGGTGCATGGACGACCTTCGCTAACATCGGCATCAAACGTTAGTTTTCCACGCTTGAATTTTGTGAAACCATTTGTAAACCACAGTTTTGAATAGTGCTTCAACCCCAAATAACGAACTAAGTTTTTCTATACATTGTTGTGGTATTAACCCGTATCGAAGATCATAAAAAATCATCACTCTAAAATCACGATTCGATATTTTCATTTTTTCCACAAAATTACTTTGTTAGATTCTGTTGAAACGAAACTGTTCGGTTTGATTCAAACTGTTAACTTTATTGGTAACAAATGTCAAAATTTACGAATGTGACCATTGCAGAACGCTGGCAATACTAGGAGTACTTAATTCCTCGTAGTATATGCAACAAGGAC
Organism: Ignelater luminosus; assembly: GCA_011009095.1. NCBI lineage: Eukaryota > Metazoa > Arthropoda > Insecta > Coleoptera > Elateridae > Ignelater > Ignelater luminosus. Next base: position 11,023 of record VTPC01005831.1, read on the forward strand.
GCAAAATAGACTTTGCTGAATTACATTCGTATTTTTCTTTCTTCCCACATACCTTTTTCGTTGAACTCGGGGGTAGTACACGCATTACAAAAAATTTTAGAATATAATTTTAGTCCTTGAAGTTACATTCATCTTAAGAAATTAAAGAAAACATTAATCTGTTAGGACCTCCAACTAAGTTTATCGCAAAGAAAGAAACGTATTTTACCAATATTGCATCAAAAGTAAATAATCAAGCCGATAATTTGATTTTAATATTTAAGGTTACAAATGAGCAGAGAACTGGGTGTTCTCTTACGCCTTCTATCAATTTATTCATTACAAAAGCAATCTAATCTCAAAAACAAAGTAGGTATTGATATTTGATAATGATAATTTAATTCTCGTACAAATATGAAAGATCACAATTGCGAAAAACCTTATAAGCATCATATTCCAAAATTATTATCTCGAGCTACGGATCGGTAACCCCAAAGATTCCCATGGGTGATGTATTCCACATATTCCTCTATCACGCCCACATAGTCAGTTTTCTAACTTTTGCGTTTAGCGCGACTTTTTGCCACTTTTTCTCTGGAACACCTTTGAGGGAGGCTCATATTTGAAAATTACTACCTCGAGCTACTATTATTTGTATTTGAATTTGCAGTTGGTACTTGATAATTCTTTGATTTTTTTGTATCAAGGTAACGTTGTACATTTTGTGTGCAATCTTAAATCTTATTGTCGCTGCCGTCCGTGAGAATAATTATTAATTGTTATTTTACAGAAGTATTATAATCAAAACCAGGTTTTAAGATGGTGTTTGTTGACTTGATTCGGGGCCACTGTTGTTAAAATATACAGAGTAATGGGATTGTGGTGAACATTATTTACATCATGTTATTGTGAATCACGAGGTTACAAACTTGCTTTTGTTTTATTTATTATCTTGCTTAGTTCACAAGATAGAAAATTTACTTTAAAGAATTTTAATATACACAGTTTGGCACTACTGTGAACTTTAGTGGCCTAAAGTAAGAATAAACAAAATGCATAGCTGACTATATACTTTGATGCAGTAGTACAAATGGTAATGTTTAATGCACAATGTTGTTTTTAAAAATAGGTGAAGGTATAGAATTCTTCTTTTTCATATCTCTTTTTATGCTATAACACAATAGTAATATAGTCCACATTTTTCCATCGCCCTGTATATTCTCTATTAAATAATATTTTAAAGAACGTACAAGGTGTTTGAAAAGGTATATAGAAAACTTAACCAACACAAGGTACATCTACTATACACAGAAATGATACAAAAACCTCAATAAAGTTTTTTCGTGTGTTAAATAAAAAAGTTAAAGGTTTATAGAGTTTTTAGGTCCCTCACATTTAGGGTATCACTGATACAATAGCAAGCATTGAGAGGCCGTTGTGATTGTTTTCTCTTGTAACGGCAAATTGAAACAAACAAAAAAGCAATAGTGATCTGCATTCTTACTACTGTAAAGTGCAGATACAATTAAATGCACTGTAGCATATCTCAATAAAGTGTTTCCAAACAGATGGATTGGTAGACGTGGTACAGTAGAATGGCCAGTCCGTTCTCCTGATATGACACCACTTCATTACTTTTTTTGGGGTTACCTGAAATCAAAAGTGTATTTTGTTGTTACAGTTTAAGTACATTCTTAGTAAACACATTCTAAAATCTGAAATCGAATTTTCTTGTAAATGAATGAGCGAAATCGAAAAAGATTTACATTGCTAAATATAGGCAATTAAATGCTCTTCGAAACAAGGTATCACATGACCCTTCATGAAATTTAAATAAAATAGGGTGTTGCTGTCACTTGGAAGGGTTACTCTAAAGCAAGATTTTGTAGTTGGCATTACCATGTATGTGATGATGTAGCTATGGAAACTAGTTTGTTTATAAACAAAACAGATTCAGTAGTAAACAAAAATAATCCGCTAAAGTGTTGCTAGGAACCCATTTTTTGCTGATTGTTTAGTCTCCAAAGTAATATGGTTTTATGTCAGAAGTACGTAATAATGTAGGACTTTATTGGACGAGCCCGCGGTTTGTCGAAGGCGCGTCAATAAGGGCAATAAGACTAATTATGTACGAGTAACATACATTATTTTATATTATTTTACTGCTTTGAGTACAATAAAAATAATAACCATAAAGAAATTTAAATAGTTATTTATGCAACAAGTGAGTAAAGTGTATCTTTTTTTCACGAGAAGGAAAGTTTGCCGCACGAGCCGTAAACGAGTGCGCAAATCCGCCGAGTGAAAAAATGAACCGTTATGGCACTTTTTTTCACGCTTCTATCGCGATGAAACAAACGCATCCTTTATAAACGGAAATTAATGAAAAATGTTGCACTTTTTTTAACGAACGTGAAAAAAATTAATTTTTCTATTTTGACATTTATGAAAGTATAGAGTACCAAAGCGTTCTTTGACTGTTGCTATAGTTACTAAACTGATGTTATTTACAAAAAACAAAGTATCACATATTGCTCACTTTGTACGTTGTTTTGTATGTAATTCTATAATTTAATCACTAAAATAAATGTAGTTGATGGAAATTTAATATAAAAATGATTAAATTATTAGTTTACAATAAGGTTCTAGTTATATATGTGACAAATAATACTGAAATTGTAAGTAAAAACACACTAAATTTAAAGAAAAACGAAGAAATTTTCAGATTTTTCAGTTTAATTTGGATAGGACAAAATTCATATCAAGAAGTAGCAGATATCAGTGCATTTTATTATTCTACTTCTCAAAAAAAATGAAGACGTCTTTCAGTAAACAGAGTGTCAACTTCCTGGCAAAACTTAAAAATTACGAGTGTTTGTTAAACACGGTATATTTTTTAGTGATTCTTTTTTAAAGAAAGAATAGCGAAATTATATTTTTTAGGTTGTTGTTATATTTCGGGTTGCAAGAGCACGTGGACCAAGAATTAACGTATTTGTTAAGAAGTTATACTGAAAATAATTGAACGCATTCATTAGTAAGAATTGAAGATACAAAAACCAAATCTTTTGTTATAGTACTGGGATTTGAAAACATAAACTTCCTGGGAATTCCATCCAATTTTCCGTTATGAATTATAAAAATGAAGTTAAATGTTATTAAGTCTGTGTTTGTTTTCTTGGAACATTTCTATTTTTTACATTCTTTATGAAATAAACAATGACAAGGTTGTTTTGTTTTCATGTATTATTATCTGACATTGACAGTAGAGTCCAATTTACTTTATATTTATGGACTAATACAATAAAGCATAGCTTTCTGGACTGAAAATACTATTATAAATTATAAGTCGATACTTATGGTTATGATTCAGTAGAACATAATATAGTTATACGATATACTCCTACAATATTTTTTACATAACCGTATTCTAAAGAAAATAAAAAAAAACCATTGGCGGTAAATTAAAAAATGAAGTTGGCAAAGATCATAGGTGTGTTTTATAAATTCATTATAACATCGGTACGTCAAATTTATTTGTCGAACTTTGACATTATTGACAACGAATTGTAAAGTATCAACTTTAGAGACGGTCGTGCAAAAAGTAATTTTAACGAAATGTATCTCTTTTATCGCCCATATGAAATAATTAAAATAAACTCTGATGTTTGTTGTTTTTTAGATTTTCAGGTTAATGTTATCCTTATTATTAATACAAACGCTCTCAATAATAGCTAATTACTAGTACCTTGTCGAAAAAGACAAGACAAGAAAAAAGAGCAATTATATATTTTATATTTTCATTAAAGAAAAGCCGGTTTTTTTTATTAATTAAGCAGGTAAAGTTGGAGACCAATGTGGTTGACGATACCTAGAAAAAAACAGAAAAATTATTTTACACCTAATGAGAATCTTAAAAATGGGATTTTGAATTCCATTTTTAAATTTGAAATAAACTGGCACCGTCGGCACCGTCTCTTTTAAATACAACGAGACGTCACAGAACACATATGACGTCATTGACAATCAGTGTTGCCGATGATAATGACTTTTCGTAAAAATGGCAACTTTTTATGTAAGAAAAACTATAACGGTAACTTTATTGAAAACGTAATTTAGCGACATTTTTGACATGTTGAGATATTCATGGTTTTCAGTTTATTTTCTCTAAATTAACGTAATCTTACAAGTATTATTTTTTAAAATGATCAAACATTATAATTACTAATTGCTTAAGTTGCTTTTTTTTGCTTTTAGTCTGTATCCTAATCTATCTGTACTTTATTTGTATTATAAAGGACTTTTAAAGACAAAAGAATTTTTTTAAATTACTCTTAATAAAATTATATATTTTACAAAAAGATTATGAAACCAATTATTTTACAATGTTTGTTTGTATTCAGTAGGAGTAATCATAAGTACGCGCTGCTGTCATCAAAGAACGCACGTCTTTTAATAAAAGTGTTGTCTTTAAGCCTTCAGGGAACACGACGTTCGCTACCAATCGCCAGGAACCTTTCATGGACAGCGCTGCAACAAAATTGAGAAAATAATAATCTTAAATTATTGACATAGGCAACACTGTTGGTAATAGAAACTGAAAATGAACCTGCGCATTTGCCTGCCATAGCGGCATCTGCGCATTTTCATGTTGCTGATAAATTGTTAATGGCGTCAAACTTGGTCAATCTGTCGTGGAGTGCAAAATAACATATTTTGCGCTAGTTTACGAAAAATATTTTAAGTGCAAAGCTAAGTTATAGTTTTATAAAGTATGGCCGATTTTATAGATTCAGAAGCTGAAGAGAGTGAGGTAAGAAGTTAGATATTATTGTTGCATAGTAATACTTTTTTTTTAACTATACGTCTTTGGATATATTAGTCAAAATTTTTAGTTGTTAGTTTGCAAGCATGCTTCTCTTGTGCTGACATTAAGTTATTTAATTAGAAACTATCTTAATTCCACGAATATGCGTTCTCCACATAACCTCTTTTCTAGGAGGAGGAAGAATTAGAACCACATGAACGCAAAAAGGCAAAACAAGCAAAAGCAGCCGTTGAAGACAGTTCTGAGGAAGAGGAAGGTATTATCTTGATGATATTTTCTGTTTTTGAAAAGTATACTACGTAATGTTTACTTGTATAGATGATGAAGAGAAATTGCGGGAAGAACTAAAAGATCTTATTGATGATAATCCTATAGAAGAAAGTGAGGGAGAGGATTCAGATGCATCAGGTGGTGAAAAACGGAAGAAATCAGATGATGAGGAGTTAGATGATCGGTTAGAAGATGATGATTATGATTTACTTGAAGAAAATTTGGGTGTTAAGGTTGAAAGACGGGTTAGTATTAAAACCGATAAAATTAAATATTAAATATGTAAAGATAAAAATAAAATCTTACTTAAACTCTCATGCAAAATATTCTGTTAATAGAAATTTAAGAGACTTAGAAGAATTGTCGATGAGGAAAGTGATGGTGAAGATGCAGGTGATGAAGGCAAAGATCGAGATGCAATTGCCATGGAAATATTTTCAGATGATGTAAGTATTTTGTAACTGCAACGCAACTAAGGTATCTAACATTGTATTTTTTGGGGTTGTGCATTATTTAGGACCAAGAAGAGCAGGTAATTGTAAAAATTTCTTTTGTTCCGATGGAATTTGAAAATTATTTATTATTTTTATGTAATGAACAAACTATGTTTTTAAATGTAGGACGATGATCATCGATCTGAACGCAGTCAAAGGCCAGTTGCTGAACCTGATCAGTTTGTCGAAGATGAAGATGAGGGCGAATATTCAGATGAAGATGATTTCATAGTAGATGATGAAGGCAGACCGCTTGCTGATAAACGTAAAAAAAGAAAACCTATCTTCACTGATGCGTATGTTAAAATATATTAGTTATAGAATTGTGTGATTAATTTTTAATTTTTAATTAGTGCATTGCAAGAAGCTCAAGAAACATTTGGGGTTGATTTTGATTATGACGAATTTTCTAAATATGATCAAGATGAATATGAAGAGGAAGAAGATGAGGAGGAAGACGATTATGTGGATGACGATGAAGATGGCGAAAGGAGGTTAATTAAAAGGTAAGCAAAACTTAACGCTTATATGATATTTACTTTTAATTGTAGGCGACGTCCAAAGAAAGCAGCTCGTAAAAAGCCTACGCGCAAATCAATATTTGAAGTATACGAACCAAGTGAACTTAAACGTGGTTTCTTTACTGACAAAGATAATGAAATACGTAACACAGACATTCCAGAACGCATGCAGTTACGACAGGTTCCAATTACTCCTGTACCTGAAGATTCTAACGAACTTAATGAAGAAGCCGAATGGATCTATAAACAAGTAAGTTACATAATGATTTTAAGGTTAGGAATTGATCGATATTCAAATTTGAACCTCACAATTGAGATCTTGGAAAAGTCAGTTAAATGATGTTGATGTTTAATTATAATAATATAAAAAGAAATTTGATCTAACTTCATTTGTTTCTGAAATAACCAAAAGATGTAATTTTTAAATTTTTTCTTTTGGCCATATCTTCATTATTAGGAAGTTTTGAATAGTATGCCATGCTTGGTTATTCATTTGAAAATTTTGATCAATGCCTATTTGATTATTGACTGACTCAATTAATATTTGATTGTTAATTTATATTGTTTTGAAGGCATTTTGTAAACCAACCGTATCGACACAAGATGCTCATTTGAGCTTGGAAGCAAGAGAGAAACAACGAAAAGGTCCTCAAACCATTGGAAAAATACGCAAAGCTTTAGATTTCATGCGCAATCAACAACTGGAAGTTCCATTTATTGCATTTTATCGAAAAGAATATGTTCAGCCTGAATTGAATATTAATGATTTATGGAAAGTTTATAAGTATGATGCTAAGTGGTGTCAATTGAAACAGCGAAAGGAGAATTTAATAGCCTTATTTGAAAAGATGCGTTCTTATCAATTTGATGAAATAATGAAAAATCCTGATGCACCTATTTCTGAACATATACGTGTAATGAAAGATTCAGATATAGAACGTTTGAAAAACGTACAGACCACCGAAGAATTACATGATGTTCATAATCATTTCATTCTTTATTATGCACAAGATCTTTCTGCTATGCAGGCTGCATGGAGGGCAAAAGAGAAAGAACGAAGAAAAGAAGAAAGACGACAAGCAAGAATTCAAAGGATGGCCGAAAGCGAAGAAGGTACGGAAATACCAGAAGAAGTGGATGACGAAGAGGACGAACCAGAACCTGAAACTTTAAAATATGCCAACAGATCAGGATCATACACTTTGTGTACTAAAGCTGGTATAGGTAGTTTAGCAAAAAGGTTTGGACTTGCACCTGAACATTTTGCTGAAAATTTACGAGATAATTATCAACGTCATGAAGTAGAACAAGAAGCTATTGATGTGCAAGAGGTTGCAAAACAATATATTTGTCCTAAATTCCCTACTGTTGACGATGTTCTTCAAGCAGCTAAATTTATGGTTGCATTACAAATTGCCAGAGAACCATTAGTAAGAAAATGTGTGCGTGAAGTATTTTTCGAAAGAGCAAAGATTACTATTCGACCTACCAAAAAAGGCATCAAAGTTATTGATGAAAGTCACAACTGTTATAGTATGAAATATATCAAGAATAAACCTGTTCGTGATTTAAGTGCAGATCAATTTTTGAAACTGACTTTAGCTGAAGAAGAGAATTTACTCATAATAACCATAAATGATACCATTGAAGGAAATACGAGTAGTTCATACATTGATGAAGTCAAGCAGTTGTATATTAGGGACGAGTTTAGTAAGAACGTGCAGGATTGGAATGCATTACGTATGGAATGTGTCGAAAGAGCTCTTGTTAGATGTGTTTTGCCTGATTTAAGGACGGAATTAAAAAGAACATTGTTAGAAGAAGCTAAAGAATCTATTCTTAAAGCATGTTGTCGTAAACTCTATAATTGGATTAAGGTAAATATAACTTACTTGTAGATTTTAATATCTCATTATTATATTTTAAAAATTATAGATAGCTCCAGCTCAAGTATCTTTCCCTGATGAAGAAGAAGATGAGTGGGATACTTCTAAAGGATTAAGAATAATGGCAATAGCTTATGTTCCAGATTATTCGCAATCAGCATTTGCATGCATTGCAGCACCCGATGGTGATATTACTGATTATTTAAGATTACCTCATCTTCTGAAACGAAAGAACAGTTACAGAGATGAAGAAAAGATGCTTAAGGTAATATTATTTGCATAAGTGATTTTATAACATGACTTATTGTATATTATTGTAGGAAGCAGATCTGGGAGCTATACGTAATTTTATTTTTACAAAGAAACCTCACCTAGTGTGTATTGGTGGTGAATCAAGAGAAGCTTCGATGATTGCAGATGACGTTAAGAGTGTTATTGCTGAATTAGTTGAAGCTGAGCAGTTTCCTACAATTAATGTAGAGATTATCGATAACGAATTGGCTAAGGTATGAAGTATCTATATTTTTAGAGTGGAATGTACTTAACATTCTTTATTTGACAATTTAGGTATATGCAAACTGCAATAAAGGCACAAGTGACTTCAGAGAATACCCAGAATTATTAAGGCAGGCTGCATCTTTGGCCAGAAAACTCCAGGATCCTCTTATAGAATACTCACAACTTTGTACAGCAGATGACGAAATACTAAGTTTGCGATACCATCCATTGCAGGTATGGATTCAATAAATATATCTTAATATAATGAAACTTATTTAAAACGGTTTTTTTTAAATTTTATTGGTTTACTTAAAATAATTGTTGCAGTTTACTTTACTTTACAATGTTATAATAAAGTAGTGTTTCACAAAATAGTTCTGAAGTTGCCGTAAGATAATAAAATTAATAAACATTTATATTATAATTAAGACATCAGGGGTTGCTGTAAAATATAGGTAGATATTATAATTTTTGTGATTTTTAGAAAATTGTATAAAACTACTAAACAACTTACACTTAAATGTAGTAGTGTTGAAACTTATGTTCGGAATCGTCAAACTTCAAGAATTGCATTTTAAATCATAGGTTACTGGAAAATTCTGACAAAAGACAGCAAAATCATTTGAACTTCCATTTCACATAACGTCAAAATAATACCAAGTATTTTGTCAAACCATCAGGAGGGAAGGACAATTCAAAAACACTCACCACTCATTAACCTTAGTGTCATAAAAGGTTCTTACAACATAGCGGCTCATTCCATGGGCATGTAATACATATAAAGAATATTACGAAAAAGTCAAAATAAGAACAATTTAACTAACAGGGCTCAGAGATGATTTTATTTACTGATATATATTTTTAATGCAAGTACATATTAGTACATGTTTTTTCAAGTACATAAAGGTGTATAAATTTAAAAAGTGCATGTTTTCTTAGACGATATAGTTGTCTCATGTTGAAATTCAATACTGTGATACAGCAAAGAATTCCAAAATTACAACTTGATACTAGTTGGCATGCTTAATGGCGGCATCAAATTATCATATCAGCCAGCCGGCATGAGACAACTGACTTGTCCAAGGATTGTAGATATAATCCAACACATAGCATCTTTTTTTTTTCAAACCAATTCATACTTTTAAACAGGTTAATTGTGAACAGTCAAACTGAACAAGCTATGCTCAATGCGGTAGCATGTTACTCATTTACATGCATTCGAAATGGTTGATTGTGGATGATCACTAATCTAGTTGGGCTACCTTGAGTCAGGGCCATATTATCCAATAGGCTAGAGTAGGTTAAAGCCTGTAGTGAAGTTAAAATCTGTATATCTGATTTAGTTTTCAGAGATAGGAATGTGTCACTATTTTATGTAAAGATTAGGGTGGCCCTTTGTGTTGTTCTAAGTTTGTTGGCCAATTTAGGGTAAGCATGCTTGTTTCCATTCCATAAGTCATTACAGGGAGTATGCAAGTGTTAAATACCTTCCTTTTTAGATGAATTGGGATATTCTTATTTTTTAATATGTGTGACACTACCTGTAGCCGCCCAATGTTTGTCAAATGTGTCTATTGATTACAGTGGTTTGATTTTCCTTATTTAATTTCATGTACTCTTCAACTGTTTCTATGACTTGATTGTCTAAATACATAACTGTATTATCAGCTATTGTCATGATTTTTGTTTTGCCTAAATTCATGGTTAGCCTTGTTTTTTCTGATTTTGATTTAAGTTCTTCCAACATTTCCTGCAATTCCCCAATACCTTTGCTAATAAGTACAATGTCATCTACAAAATGGAGATGGTTCAGATATCTGCCATCAATTCTTATGCCTTTTTTGTTCCATTCTAGTGTTCTGGAGACATCTTCCTATGCAAGAGTGAATAATTTTGGGGAGACCGTGTCCCCTTTTTATTGAGATTTTATTGGTTTTTATATCTTCTGCTATATTTACTAATTTTGCTTTATTATTCAGTGTGTCCAAGATAAGGATGCACAGCATGGGGATCTTGGAAACAGTAAGAGATACAGGATCGGTTAAATGGGTTGAAAGTTGGCTATTTATAGGACCTTTTTGTTGTTGTTTGCAAAATCTAGATATCTTGGATACTTTCAGAGGTATTTTAAAAAAAGTAGATTTTTTGATTTTCGTTATTATTTTTTCTTTCCTTTGTTTGAAGAGATATCGGAAAACTAAAACCACTTTTCCATTGCCACTTTTTGTTCTCTATTAAAATACGCTAACAAAATTCGTGTACAACGTTTCGGTTTCGAGTAACCATCATCAACCTCATTTTTTTAAATAGGCCGAAAAACAATTGAAAATTGTTTTGAATAGCCCTTGTTGTCACAATTCTAGTGATGTAAACATGATAGGGTTATTTTGATTTCTGATGCTATAAATTAATGCATTCTCTAGTACCCTAGCCTGCACGATCACTTGATCTAACGCCGTTAGATTTGTTTCCTCTGGGGTTATGTCAAGAATCATGTGCTCAACCAAAATTTCGAAAATGAACAGCAATTATTACAGTTGATCACAGCAGCGTTCAACACAAAAAAATCAAAACACTATCTAGAAAAAAATTTTCTTATGGAAATTTTTCATTGAAAAAATCTTTTTTGAGAATTTATAACTTTTTATTTCTTGACCGTTCAGAGTGGGAATAGTCTCTTTTTACTCCTGTCAGCGTGGGCTTTCAGGAGAACTATAGAAACCCCCCCCCCCAAAAACTTGAGGGCCTAAACTGAACTTAAGCCATGTTTTGTTGTACATTTTGCAAGTTTTATAACTTTATAAGCTGTATTTTATTACATTTTAGATACCAATTGCAATTTTTTAAAATCAAATCATGACGTTTCTTCAGAAATAAGAAAAACCTCACTGTATATATTTTAGCAAATCTTTGTATCTTGAGTCAACTCTTGCATTGTTTAAAGATTCAAAAATAGCCCACAGTTCTATGGATCAAATGCTTTGTTATAATCAACTAAAGCAAGATGTAATGGTTCGTTGTATTCATTGCATTTTTCTATCAGTGAGTGGATAGACTGAATAATTATGTTCAATTGTGCTAAAGCCTTTGTGAAATCCAGTTTCCTCAAGTGGTTGATAAGCATCTAATTTGTTTGTAAGTTTATTTGTTATGATCTTTGTTGCTAGTTTGTAGGAATGTGTAAGTAGACTTATAGGTCGGTAGTTATCAATTTTTAGCTTATCACTTTTTTATGTAATGGAAGCACCTGAGCATTCTGCCATGTTGCTGGAATCTTACTTTATGTCGGACATTTATTTAGAAGAATTCTCATAGACTCTGTTGTTGCAATTCCTCCCAGCTTTATCATGTCACTTGTAATACCATCGCCTCCAGGTGCTCTCTTGTTCTTCATTTGGGACAATGCTAATTCTACTTCTTATATGGCTATATCGGGAAGTTCTTCATATCCAACATTCAGAATTGTTTTGTTGACTGCATTTGATGGTTTTGGAATCATTTCTTTTTATAATGTACTGTAGAAGTTTTCAGTAATACGTATTAGATCATTTTTTTCTTCTTTGGTGTCTCCGTTGGTGTCTTTTAATTGATGTATTCTGAGTTGCCCTTTAGTGTTAATTGTCTTGAGAATTTTCATATTTTTGTTGTTTTCAATAATTGTTTTTATCAATTCTATGTTGTAGTGTCTTAGATTGTCCCTTGTTTTCTTCTTTATGGTTTTATTTAAGTCACATTCAGAGGTCCTTTTTCATCATTTTTCTTCTTTCAGTCATAAGTTCTTTTGTTTCTTTGCTAATTTTTGTTTGTTTAGGTTTTCTAGCACTGGTACATACCTTCTTGGTAACCACTTTAATATCCGTTTTTATTTTAATTTTTAATGTATTTATGTCCAACATTTCTTTGTTAGATAGTTTTCTCTTCAGTTCTGTTTGATATTTTTGAATATTTTCATTTATTATTTCCATTGTGGGGAACCGTTGGTGTTTAAATAATTTTCTACGTTCTGGATTAAGATTTATCTCTATTCTGACTGTTATCAACCTATGATCACTAGCAGTATCAAAATGATTCAAGACTGATGCATCTTTTTCATGTGTTTTTGATTCCTTAATATGTAATCAATTTCATTCTTTGTAGTTGAATCTGGGTTTCCCAAGTCCATCATCTTTTTGCCAGTTTCTTGAAGAAAGTATCATGCAGTACATTTTTTCACGATCTAAATTGTTTATCGATCTTTCTCCTTGTTGAATCGAGACCGAAATTTGCAATGTGCTTCCTTTTGCTTTTGTTATTTGTTTCTACTTCTAATTTGACATTAAAGTTACCAATAACAATCTTGTAGTATGTTTTATCTAATGTTGTTAGACGAAACAGCAATTGGAAAATAGAATTAATAATGAAAAATTGCTGTCTTTTATTCAATCACTTAATGATATTGGCTTCCATATCACTGATATTGATTATTGACTTTATGGCCCATATAATGGTTGATTTCTACATATTTTTGAAGTTGTAATTCACAATATATGTACATACTGTACAAGTTGTCCTACTTAAACCGAATTCTTTCAAAAAGTATTACTTTTGGCACTAGATTCTCCATCGACTTCCTTATATAACAAAAGTGTAAAGTGAAGCTTTTTTGTGTGCTGTGAAATTGTCATTTTCATACATAATTGCACAAAAATGACTTCATCAGATTCAGAAGAAATGACGATTTTATATTGCATATGAAAAAAAGAAATGTTATCTGAAATGTAATGTATGGGTTAGAGCAGAGGTGGGCAAACTTGAACTTGACTGATGACAAAACACGTTTGCATATTTTCAAGACTAATTTGCTTTTCTACTCAAAAGTTAGTTCTTGTTGACCTATTTACCTTTGTATGAGCTAATTCACCGCAGGGGCCAAATTTGTCCACTGCTGGCATTGGTTTATTATTTCTTATTAGAAACCATGATGTTAGATATTTTCAAAATATTTTACTAAGTGATTCTATGATGTTTCAAGATTATTACAGAAAGATAGAATACTGTTTCAACAAGTTATGTTAATGTGTTAACAGTTTTCTCATGCTGGTCATACTAGTTATTGCAGCTTTCTAACCTAAACTTCACCTATGACTTAAATCTTCCAACTGATTGTATTCCAAACCAAGTGTTGAAGATTTTGGTGGGTTGATGATGACTGACGCAAAGTAGGAATTAAATTCTTTCTTTCTGTAAAGTTATACATAAATATCATGGCACCAAATAAGCTTTTGTTTTACAATTTTGTGATGTCTTAAAATATAAAAGTTATAAACCAACAAATAGAACTCCAAAATCCTACATTTGTACAAAATTAAAAATCAATTACGTAACTAATTTTTATTTATTTTATTAAATAGCATGCATTTTTTTTTTAGGAACAAGTACCAAAAGAAGAACTGCTTGAGAATCTTTACTTAGAATTTGTCAATCGTACCAATGAAGTAGGTGTAGACATTAATCAAGCTGTTCAACATCCACACACATCGAATTTGGTGCAATTTATTTGTGGCTTAGGGCCTCGTAAAGGCCAAGCCTTACTGCGCGTACTTAAGCAGACTAATCAAAGACTGGAAAATAGAACGCAATTAGTCACTGCTTGTCACATGGGTCCTAAAGTTTTTATCAATTGTTCTGGTTTTGTCAAGATTGATACTAACAGTTTGGGTGACAGGTATATTTTCAACATGTTATTTGTGTTTAGCTATTTTAATTCGATTATTATTTGCAGCACTGAGGCTTACGTTGAGATTCTGGATGGCTCAAGAGTACATCCGGAAACCTATGAATGGGCTCGAAAAATGGCCGTTGATGCTCTAGAGTATGATGATGATGAAGGAGCAAATCCTGCTGGAGCTTTAGAAGAAATTCTAGAAGCACCTGAAAGACTGAAAGATTTGGATCTAGATGCGTTTGCTGAAGAATTGGAACGACAGGGTTTTGGTATGAAGTAACAAGATTGGTCGTTGAAATTTATTTTGTAATTTTATTATCTTTTTAATAGGAAACAAAAGTATTACTCTTTATGATATTAGAGCAGAATTAAACTCAAGGTATAAAGATCTACGAACACTATTTAGTTCAGCTAATCCTGAAGAATTGTTTGATATGTTAACCAAAGAAAGTCCAGAAACATTTTACATTGGGAAGATGGTTACAGCTACTGTTGTAGGTAAGTAAACAGTTTGTATATTGTTATTGTGTTCAAAACTTATGTTTTACATTTAATGTAGGAATTACACATAAGAAGCCTCAGGGTGAACAATTAGATCAAGCAAATCCTGTAAGAAATGATGAGACTGGTCTATGGCAATGTCCATTCTGTTTAAAGAATGACTTTCCTGAATTATCTGATGTATGGAATCACTTTGATGCAGGATCTTGCCCCGGTCAAGCTACTGGTGTACGATTAAGGTTGGATAATGGAATTTCTGGTATGATATTTAAAAATTTGTCTTGTTTTATTTGATTGTAAAAATAAGACTTTTAGGTTATATACATATAAAGAATTTGAGTGATAAACATGTTACAAATCCTGAAGAACGTGTTTCAATGGGGCAATTAATACATTGTCGGATTATTAAAATTGATGTCGAACGATTTTCTGTAGATTGTACATCTAAATCGAGTGATTTATCAGATAAAAATCATGAATGGAGGTAAATTGTTTTTTATTTCTTTTTGTAAGAGATATTTATTCTGCAATCGGTTCCAGACCAACTAAAGATCCTTATTATGATCAAGAATCTGAAGACAAAGATATAAGAACAGAACAAGAAATAAAGAAGAACAAACAAAGACAAACTTATATTAAGCGTGTTATTGTTCACCCGCAATTCCACAACATATCATTTGCTGAAGCTGAAAAATGTATGGCGAACATGGATCAAGGTGAAGTAATCATTCGTCCCTCTAGTAAAGGTGCTGATCATCTGACTATAACATGGAAAGTTACTGATAAGATATACCAACATATTGATGTCAAAGAAGAGGGTAAAGCTAATGATTTCTCACTGGGTTCCTCATTGTGGATTAATGGGGAAGAATTTGAAGATCTAGACGAAATTATTGCTAGACACGTTACACCTATGGCAGCTCATGCGCGTGATTTGCTGTATTTCAAATATTATAAAGATATGGAGGGTGGTTTAAAAGATAAAGCTGAAGAATTTTTAAAAGATGAGAAAAAGAAAAATTCCTCAAAGATTCATTATGTTATTAGTGCTAGCAAAGTAAGATATTTTAGCAAACTTAATTTAATTTGATTTTTAATGATTTTAAATTTTAGAATTATCCAGGAAAGTTTTTATTATCCTATCTTCCACGAAATAAATGTAGGCATGAGTTTGTGACTGTAACACCAGATGGTTTTCGGTTTCGACAACAAATGTTTGATTCTGTTGGTAGTTTATTCAAATGGTTTAAAGAACACTTTCGGGATCCCATACCTGGTGGTGCTACACCTGGTACGCCTAGACCGGGACATAATTCATTTGGTAGTGCTACACCTAACATTAACAGTAAGTACTCAATATAAATCTAAATAAAATCGAAATATAACACATTACTATACAATTATTGTAGATATGAATCCTGAAGCTATTCAACGAGTTGCACAGAATTTACCAAGCCATATGATGCAAACACTATCGGCTGTTGCAAATCAAACCCCACATTATCCACATACACCTGGAGGTGCTTATGGAGCTAATACCTTTGTTAACACTGTAAGTATTTTATTAAGATCGAAAAGTAGAAATTAATTTATAATTTTCAATTTTATTGCAGCCTTACACCCCAAGCGGTCAGACTCCGTACATGAATCTAACTCCATATCAAACACCAAAATATGGGCAACAAACGCCATCACCTCTTCCAAGCGCACCTCATTTAAACGGTCCATTTTTACATCCTGGTGCTGTAACCCCATCACAAAGAACACCTACCTACAGAGGAGTTCCTCCTACACATTCACCACTTGTGCATAGTAGTCCACATCCTAGTCCACATGCAAGACCATTTTCAGTTGCAAGTGATCACGGAAGAGGATATGATGGTATGTTAGTTTATAAATGACCATAAGTATCATTATCTTAAAAAAAATACTGTGAATAGGTCCTCGAGGATTCTCATCAGAATCACCTAGAAGTGGTTTAGATTGGCAGAAAGCTGCAGAAGCATGGGCGGCAAGATCTAAAGGAAGAGATGGACATTCAGGTATTATTTATTATTTTATAAAAAGTAATTCAATCTTTATTTTATTTTATTATTACAGGAACTCCAAGAATGGATGGTCGCAATACTCCAAGGACACCTAGAACAGGAGGTGATTTAGAAAGATCTAAATATATTACCAAAAGTCCACGCTCAGCTAGATCCACTCCAAGAACAAATAACTCACCACATTCAATGTCACTTGGAGATGCAACTCCACTATATGATGAGAATATATAGGAAAAAATATATAAGTGACGTGATTTTATATAAAATGCTGTGAAAAGCTTGTTAGCTACAAATACGAATTCTATACATAACATTGTTATATGTAAGTAATGTCCAATTAGCGAGTAATTGGTTACTTCTTGCTTTTAATTATTGTACATCGCAAACCAGTTTTTAATATTTCGCTCTATGATTTGTTATTATCTTATTATTATGTTGTGTGATTAAAAAGAATTGTAAATGTAATTAAATTTTAAACGAACATCTTTAAATCTGTTTTACATTGAATGATAGACTTTTATAATTTTAATTTTTTTTAAGTTTGTATTAGTAACTGATAAAAAATGACAATCCCTGATTTGAACAAGACAAATGTATTTTAAAAATTCTTAACTATTGTGTGCAAAGTAAACTTATTGTAAAATATTACGATTGTAAGAAATTTGCTTAATAATATAATTATATGAATTAATTTAACTCAAATTATTATTGGTCCAAATATATGAGTTTTGTAAATAATGTGTATTTTCTTTAACAATCAACATATAAAGGTGTTAAAAATAACAGTTGAAAGATCAATCCTCTGATTTTCCTTCCTGCTCACTAATGTTAATGATGGAACTAGAATTTCCTTGGTGCAAACATGTTATGCCAATTAGTAAATAAAATAACCATTAAGAAACATTTAATTCGTAATTGTCTTTAATAGTGATGTACTGTAATTTGACGCATTCTCAAATACCATTCTGATATTTGTGAAATAAAAAATAAACATAAGTAGCATCCCAATAAAACAAATAATGGATAAAAAACTAACTAGCTGCATGTAGAAGTGACATGACATGAGGACAACTTGCTGTTGAAATAATATTAATAAGAGATAAGACAAGGTAATGTTTGCTGAATATAATTATTTTATTAATATTTAGAATTTGAACACACAAGTTTGCTTATTATTAAGGACCAAAGATCAGGTTATCACAATGTCAGACATTCTGGGAAGATAGGTCATGCTCTACTATTCAATCTTTGCTTTTACTACTCCAATCATCTTTGATAGTATGAAATTTGCTGGGTTTAGAATTTAAGGTTATGTAATCCTGAAGTTTAAATCGCAATGTTGCAATATTTAAAAGTTATTACAATTTAAAATGAAAGGCATTAGAATATGCAAAATGTAAAATTAATAATTGTCACTTACCTTCTATAAAATGCTCTATAATAATTAGAAATCCTGTAAAACAAATAATGATGAGACATTGCGCTATAAACATAACCTAAAATAGCTGACAGTTTAGATTGAAGGTATGCTTGACACAGAAGACGTGCATTTTACACGTACATTAGACTGTATGTGCCTCATATTTGCCTCACATACTTAAGTCAAATAAAAATTATTGTAATAAACTATTTAAAATTTAAATAAAGGAAAAATCAAATTTAACAGCTTTGCGCATGTACATTCATAATATCTAAATTGTTGACTAAATAAGGTCATGTAAACAATTCATATTGTTGACATGTCAAGAACGAATTGTTGACAAGCACATCACTCCTTGAGGGTATACAAAAATCTGTTTTTTTTCCTTATCAATTATAAATCGTATTTTTCCAGTTTTATTAATTGAAATATTGTATTAATAGATTAAAATAAAGGGTGAAAAATATAGTTTACAATAAATAAGAGAGAGACAGATTCTATTCCCAGGGTACAACATGCACACATTCCCCGTTGACTGAAAATAAAGCAGAACTCAAAATAATAGAGTTGCAACTTTATAATGAAAAATGTCATATTGGGTGAAAAAATGAATAGTAGTCTATATGATCTATCTTTCCAAAATGCTTTTGACTACATGATCGTTAGCTGATGTTACCATACAAATTTGCATAATATTGTATTTTACTTTACAGGTTTAATTGGTCAATTCTTACAACATAGCAACCTTATATATTATAAAATCTCAGTTTAAAATAATTTATTTTAAAACTTATTGTAAGGAATTTTGTTCCATCCCAAATTACGACTTGATCTCTGGTCCTTTATCATTATTATTATTATATTGTATTACAATAGTAGAAATAAAAGCTAATAAAACTATTACACTGTGCTAGTTCAAGAATCTGCAAGCTGAGACTTGGCTGAATTCAATGATGCTAGCCGTTGTTCTTAGTTGAGCTTTTTTTTCAAGAGATTTGAGGTTTGAAGGTTATAGGCCTAAGTATCCCAAAAACACGTTATTTTTGTCATTTCTTTACCATTTATTGAATTTAAATCAATGGAAATCGATCAGATATTGATCGTTTCAATAACATTACTTCAAATAGAAACTACCCACATAGCAAAGACACGTCATACTGACGTAAGTGTTTGGTCATTCATAACGTCAATCTTCCCATTAAAATGACGTGTTGTAAACGTAAATATTACATACATAAGTCACAGCCCAGTGACGTTATATCACAACGTCGTTTTGACGTCACACCATAACGCCACCTTGACGTCAGTTAAAAAGTCACAAATACGTCTCTTGAATGTAATAAATAAATCACAATTTACAAAAAGAAAATATATTATTAGAATATAGATACAAATGCAGTTACAGAAAAACGAAAGAAACCCACACAGTAGATGTGACCTGTGAACCAAAAAATTCTACCTCAAAGAGACTCACATTTTGAACTGTTTGTATTTTGATTCAGATATAAGTACTAGAAGAAATCCAGTGACTGTCAGTTTGAATTTCAAGTTATTTTGAGTATGACAAATCTTAAATCTATATTTTTTTATTAAATGCTTTTTTATTGATTTATCTATATAATTTGTTTATAATATCAAATATTCACAGGAAAGATCTAGTTTTAACCAGGTTTTGGTTCTATTGATGGTTGATAGTTCTAACGAATTAATCTGTTATGACTAATATTAATTATTTTACAAGATCAATCTTGGAAGTAACATTTTTGGTTCATGGTTACAAATACAAAATCTGAACTAAATTGCATAAATATTCTTACAAGTATAAAAACACTTACATATTATAATACATCTATATACATTCACTTGCAAAACGAAAGTACACAAGCACAAATGATTTGCGACTCTTCATTAGTGTAGTATAGCAATTCATTCTTCATTTTATTGGCAAGTGTATCAGTTAAAACATGTTTCAGGATGTTATTTACTCTTGATGTTAGGTCTCTTCCACCAAGTATAGATAAGTATGAGCTCTACAACAAATACAAAAGAAATGCATACAATAACATGCAATAAGAAATGACTTACAAATTCAATCAGATGTTCTGGTTTCTGCAAGTATTCAATATTTTGCAGCTCCTGTTGATTTGATGCTGGCAGACTTAAGGGAATCTCTGGAATTTGAATTGTTGAATTTCTAGAGACAGGATGGTTATGAAGAATGCTCAGAATCTGATTATTCTGTTGCTTTAAATGTGCTAAAGTAGAAAGCACTTTTTTCAAAACTAAAAACCAAAAGACTGTATTAAAGTTTCCTTTTTTCTCTACAAAATCAAGTTTACCAGCATTTATGTTCAACTCTGTTTCACAAGGAGTATAGGTAGCTGATAAATGTAAATGGGCCTTTAAATCTAAATCACCCAAAATCGTTTGGATATTATGATACGTCGCCTGAAACTATCGCAGCGGCAATCAATTCTTTTAGCAAAGGATTTGAAACAAGTGAACATTTTGGCACCAGATGTTTGGATATACAGAGCAACCAATCGTCATCATCATTTTAAGAATTTTTTCAGATCCATTGAGAATAATTCACTCGCTAGCTGCATTGATATCCGTAGTTTGATTTTAACAATGCACCATGAATATATAAACCCGAAGATTGGCGATTGTTTATCGATTCCTCCAAAAGCAGTTTGAAAGCAGTTCTTCTTCACGTAACCAATTCAAAAAATTTCGTTCCGATCGCATTGAGCACTGACACGAAGGAAACTTATGCATCATTGAAAAAAATCATCGAGTATGTGAAATACAATGAACATAAGTGGAAGATTTGTGCCGATTTGAAAGTGATAACTCTTTTGAGAGGAATGCAAACGGGATACACCAAAAATATGTGCTTCATCTACCTATGGGATACCCGTTTTACTGGCGATCAATATCAAGAACGCAACTGGCCTCTAAGTGAAGAATCTAGATTGCGATGAAACAATATTATTGAGACTCTACTTGTGCCAACCGAAAAAGTACTGCTACCACCATTCCACATCAAACTAGGAATTGTTAAGAATTTCATAAAAGTATTGAATCCAGAAGGAAATTGCGTCGCATTTTACCACGGTTAAGTGGGATGAAAATAAAAGAAGGTGAGTGTTTGAATCGAAGTGTTGATCAAATTAAATTTCATTTCATATCATGGTTGTTTTACAGGAATACTTAATGGACCGACCGGACATTCGTCGTTTGATGAAGGATCAAGCATTTGAAAATGCACTCGGTGATCTGGAGCTTGTGGCATGGGATTGTGTGAAAGTGGTCATTGAGAATGTTCTCGGAATTCATCGATCTTAAAATTGGCGCATACTTATTGAAGAAATGTTTACCGCCTTCCACCGTATAAATGTTCGAATTCATTTTCTGCATTGTCATGTAGAAAGATTTGCTGAACAATCACCAGCTGAATCTGATGAGCATGACAAGCGTTTCCATCAAGTGACGGCAAGGCTTGAACATTGGTACAGTGAAAAGAAACTACATGCTCTATTAGGCGACATTTGTTGGAATTTACAAGACGAAGCAGACGGTACAGAAAAATTAGGAAATTATGATGGGAAAAAATGACAATTTTTTGTGAACAAATGATGGACAATCGTGTTGTAATTGGCCAAAATCAATTATTTCTTAAAAAACGGTTTCTTATTTGATGTAATGTTATTGAAACGATCAATATCTGATCGATTTAAATCCAATAAATGATAAAAAAAATGACAAACATAACGTGTTTTTGGGGTCCTTGGGCCTATAATCTTCGAACCTCAAATCTCTTGAAAAAAGCGCCAACCTAGAACAACGGCTAGCATTATTGAATTCAACATACCCGAGTTACGTTTTCCAGCCGGGTGCCCAGCTTGTCACAAAAAAAAGTTACCGATTCTAGCACAGTGAATTATTATTTAAAAAATAACATGTATCTCACAGGATGATTCACAACTCGCGATTTAAATTTATTTTACCGCTGTAATTTTGTGACATCACGGAAAGGATAAAACCGGATAAACCAATGGGATAAACAATCACTTTGCATGCGTCGTTAGATGATATATCGACAACCCTACTAATTTGACGCGATGCGAAATTTATCTTTGTCATGACTTCGCCACCACTAGGGTCGCATAGTTATGTAGAATCGCGAATTGCCTGAACATTCTATAATAGTACAAGAGCCACTGACAGAAAAAGAAGACCTGAATCCTAATTTTCTGGCGTTGTTACACATCAACGCAGAAAGGTATCTATAGGTACTCTGGTGAAAATTTCAACGAGCTAGGTGTGGGCATGCGCTCGTAGTGGAAATTATGAAAAAGTCTAGTTTTTTCATAAATCCTAACTATCTGGCGTTTATAAATTTTCGTAAAGTGGCGAAATACAAGTACTTTGGTGAAAACGCCAGAACGCTCGACATAGGCGGTTCCAGGTAAAACACGAAAAACAGTAAACGGAAAATGTCGCTTATCGTACCCAATCCAAACCACTTGAAATTTGCGTCATTTTATCAGTCTTTTTATCCTAATTCCTAAAATCAAAACGCCAGAAAGACTAGTGTGGTCTTTGTTTCTTTAATTAACATTTTATGCGAAAAAGTTCACTTTTTTCGTAGTTTTTTCCAGATTTTTAAAAAATCGTAAAAATATGCTTGAAATGCATATTAAGACTTGAAAATTTGGTTGCGTTTTATTGAAAGTTTGTATAATACGAATTTTGGAACACCTGAAAGGTACGGCAAATTTATGATTATATCTCCGAAAAGATCAATATTTGCTCATTAACTATACTTAATTATTACATAAATACGGATAGTCTAGATCTAAATATTACTTGTTGTATTATTATCTGCCGTCTTTGTTCCCACGTGACAGAAAAATCGAAAACTTCAATGTAGCTGTGGTAAGTCTAATGAAATGCTGGATTTAACAACTAACGCTAATCGTGTAGGAGTAGCTAATATTACAATCACTTTCAAATTTTAAATTTAAAAGGCTGGAATTAATTAATAAGTAAACTTTGTCCTCTACGTGACATGAAAGAAATATATTGTAGATCTTGACAATTGTCTACACTACTTTTGCTTCTTTTTTTAGATCAAGCAAAGGGTAACTTGGTAACTTATATGTTTCTCGGTAGCGTAACTCAATTATTAATAAAGGCGTCTGTAGTTGCTACATCGATATAATCGATTAACAGATTAATCAGGATAATTAATTAATCGATTTTTCAGTGGAAATCACAGCCCTAGTTTCCATACCGGGTCTGAGGAATGTTTTTTCATATTTTTTTTTTGTCAAAGAACACGACATGAAAATAACTGCAATCTTTTCCGAGACGGTTTGTGTGTTTTCAAAAAGGGAGACATCAATCAGAAAATATCAATTTAATGGTAAAGATTTCAGTCTAAATACGAAATACAGATGTGCAACTGCTGCAGTATATTCCACCTTAGTGGTAGTTTTTAAATAAAGTCTTCCTTTGATTTTTGCTAGTATTAAAGAAAACATTGCACGATTGTCTCTTGTGTGATAGTGGAGTGCCCTATTAGGTAGGTATAGTCTCTTAAATAGAGCATGTTTTCTTCCATAGCTACAGGTTCCATTACTAGTAGAACACTTCTAACTTTTATAAAGGTAAAGAATTTTCAAATTTGAAACAAAAATCTCTGCTGTATGTTATTGTCGTTCAACTATTTTTCCGA
Source organism: Ignelater luminosus (assembly GCA_011009095.1). Classification (NCBI taxonomy): domain Eukaryota; kingdom Metazoa; phylum Arthropoda; class Insecta; order Coleoptera; family Elateridae; genus Ignelater; species Ignelater luminosus. The sequence continues at coordinate 34,915 of VTPC01005831.1, forward strand.
TATAGAAAGAAATATTACTGTCTCAAGGTCTCATTCTAGATTATTCTAATCAAACAAATAAGAAAAAATTAGTTTAGGATAGAAGAATTTAATTAAGATAGGATATTAGAAAAGTATAGTTTGAGAGGCACTGCATAAATCAACAGATCTCCCACCCTAACCAACAACCACCCCTACCTGCCCCTACCTGTAGGTATACCCTTAAAGTAGGCTTACTGTTTTGCGGACTTTCCTTTCTAGCCCCTGCGCCCAGTCTGCGTGGTCAATATATGGTTCGTACTATCCTTTACTATCTATACACGTGGTGCATGTGGATTTATATTGTTTTGTTCCTATTAGTTAAAATAGCAGTAATGTAAGCGTGCAATTAGTTATTACTAGATAGATTATTGGAGATTGTTTAGCAAAAACGTTATAATAATTTATAGCATAATTAACTATTGCAATTCTTTATTAAACTCAAATAACCCAGGTAAAAAAATACATAAATTTAAAAATTTTGTACAATCAATTGTATTTTATATTTAGGCAATTTAGGTGAATATTCACTATTAACTTTAAGAAAATTTGCATTCCAATAAGTTAGTATTTTTCCATAGAAAGGTCATATGCTTTAAAAAGAACATTTTTGCAATATAACGAAATGCACGCGGGTATACTGCGCACCCTACTTGCTACGTTACTTAACAATAGAAGAAAAGGGTATTTCTTGCAAAAAGCCATTGGCGTGCGACATAACAGTAAAATTGAATAGGTATTATTATTATTATTACTGTCAAACTAAAATTGTCTTAAACAGCATATTTAAATTCTACTTTTTAGAACTTGTTTCAAATAGAACACCCTATATATACTATGTATACATTTATTAACTGCCGGACCAATAAAATTTTAGTTTTATTAAAATAAACTGACTCATTTTTTATTTTCTATTCATATAAAACCAAATGTTATTTACTTCTACATTCTAAACTCGATTTCTTATCTTATTAGTTTCATAAAATGTTGACATTTACCAAAAATTTCTTTATTATAATATTAAACAATCTCTGTTCCTTTCATGACAGTTATTTATTATCAGACTACATCATATTTTATAAGTAACACAATTTTCTAATTTATGCAAAGCTTTTGGAGTAGAAGAATAGAAATACTTGTATATCTGCAAAGATCCAGACAAAATTCAGCATGGAAAATAATCCTGAAGGTAATAAATAATGTAAAATAGCAAGACTTTTCATACAAACACAACTTATACATGTTTTTTTTGAAGAACTCCAAAAATCTCTGTTTTACTCTATGATGAGTAGCATAACAATAAATGATGAAACAGAAGAAAATAAGTTAATCGAGAAGAAAGAGCAGGAAGAAGCTGAAGATAATTCATATGATACTGATTTGATCATCCTTGAAGAAAATGCAACCAAAACGCAAGTTAGTACTTGTACAATAGATACTTTTTAACTTCAATTATACATCTTTTGGACATCAGACTTAAGCTCTGGCCCTTTGTTTTTAATTATAGATCCACAGATATTATAATAACTTTAATTTATGCACACATTTTAATTTCTGATTTAATATATCACAATATTTCTTCATAGTATTAGGAAACAAATAGATCATCTATGTACAGAAATAACTCGTATATGAATATATAGTGTGCTGATTTATATTGGAGACATTTGTTTTGTTCTTCAACTGTTTTAAATTAAATTGTAAATTTTATCTATTAATTTCTTTCTGCTTCTGTATGATACTTACCATAATTTATTTTTTTTTTCAGTTCCATTCTTTATCTTTATTATTACTAGTGCCACATAATAATACTCAACCCACACCTCTTTAGTTTATTTGTTCATTAGTTGTGTGTTCTTCATTTTTATTTTTTACAAATACAGCCTTAGTTTGGTAGCCTTTTCTACACTCTAGACTTTTTATAAAATTTTTTCTTGGTTTCCCTGGTTTCCTTCTTATTTTGGTAGTTTTACTTCTTTTCCCTGCACACTTTTTCCGCCTTATTCCTTGGTTGTTTATATCATTCTTAATTTTTGTTTGCTTACTTTTACCATTCTTTGTCTTGCACTTTTCTCTTCTAAACTGTCTTTACATTTTTTGCCAAACTATTCTTATCTTTCTTCTTTTGGTACTTCAACTAACTGTTCTTCTGCTGTTTCTTTAATTATACTTTCTTGATTCATTCATTCAATAAACTAAATTATTTTTTATTTATCCATATCTTAGAAAGATTAATGTTATTTACTTCTACATTCTAAACTCAATTTTATATCTTACTGTTAGTTTTATTAAATGTTTTTATTTAAGATTAATGTTTTACTTTCCATTACAATTATTACCAAATAGCATATTTTATATAAGTAATACAAACTTCTCAAGATTTTTAATTTATTATTAATAATACTTGTGTATTTACAAAAATCTAGACAAGATCCATCATAGAAGAGAATTCTGAAGATGTAGAAGGTAATATAATATAAAACTGCACGACTTTTCATACAAATGTAACTTATCTGTTTTTGTTTTGAAGAACTACACAAATCTCTTTTTTACTCCATGAGAAGAAGTATAATAAGAAATAACGAAACAGAAGTGAATGACTTAGTTGATGGAATAGAACAGGAGGTAGAAGATACTTCAGACGATAGTGACTTTGTTTTCCTTGAAGAAAGTGAAACGAAAACACAAGTTAGTGCAATTGACTTAAGATATTTTATAATTTTAATTATACTCTGTTTATATCTGGGCATTGGACTTTGCTTTTAGTTTTAGGCCTGTAGATATTTATAATAACTTTAATCTAAGCACATATTTTGATTTAATATATCCCTGCATTTCTTTATAGGAAATAAACAGATCATTGTTGGATAATAACGACTCATGTAAATACAATGTGAAATCCATCATGAAAACTAATCCTGGAAAAGTAGATGGTAAGTGGTAAGATTGGGAGTGTTTTATTACATAAGCAATAAACTTTATTTGTGTTTTTATGAAGAACCAAGCAAATCCATACTAAAACATTCTGTTACAGATGATACAATAAAGAATAATGAAGAAAATGATATATTAACGAAGTCAAGTGATAGTTCAGATAGTAGTGATTTTGTTTTCCTTGAACATGATTCAGAAAGTGAAGCCAAAATTCAAGTTAGTATATCTTAATTTAATTATATAGCACTTAAAATAGGTTTTTTTAATTTAAAATTTGAACTTCCTTTCAGAAAATACCTACCTTATCTTTCAGCAACAGTAATGAATTATTAGTTTTTAAAGATGATCACTTTGCTGAAGAAGAAAAAAGCAAATGCTCAAGCAATAAATCAAGAACAAAAACATCCATTGTTACTGATATGTAAGAAAACTATAAGAGTTTTTATTGTTAAATATTATAATTTTTTGATTTTTCCCAGTTCTCAGTCGTCAGATAAGGGTGAAAGAATTAAAAAGAAACAAAGCTATACAAAACATCCTCATTTTCATTACCTATCAGCAACTGATGCTGAAGAATATTTAAAAAGCAAAAGTCAAGGTGACTATATTATACGACCATCTAGCAAAGATGCTAATCATTTAACAATAACCTGGGTAGTTACTGATAACATATATCAAAGTATTGAAGTTAAAAAAGATAAAAGGTCCGAATATCTTCTACTGCCCGTTTGTTATTGGTTTCATGGGATGGAATATGAAGATATTGATGACATAATTGCTAAAAATGTTACGCCTATGGCAGCTTTTGCACTTGATCTGTTAAATAGTACATATTACAAAACCATGGAGGGTGCCTTAGACAGAGAGGCAGAAGAATTTTTAAAAGAAGAAAAAGAAAAACATTGCATTGATACTTGCGTTATTAGTGCCAGCAGAGTAAGGAATTAATACCTAAATAGAATTTAATCAACTTACAATCTTTAAATTTTAGGATTACCCAGGGAAATTCTTTCTGTCATATCTTTCTCACAATCCGTATAATCAGGAACCCATAACTGTTACTAAGTATGGTTATCAATTCAGAGATTATATGTTTCTTTCCATTAACGATTTAAATGAATGGCTTGATGTACGTTTTCAGCATTTCTTAAACTTGAAAACACATATGGTTGAAGCAGCCATTAATGGTAAGTGTATAAACAATTTCCTGTAATTGCAGGAGAAATAATTATTTGGATTAAACATATTGTTATTCTGTACAACAGCTTTAACTTTTTTATTACTTGCTTGTATAACCCTTAATTTGTCTTTTTTCTATAAAACTTATTGTCTTTCAGTTTCTTTTTTTTAATAAATCTTTTAAGAATATACACAAAACATTAAATTATATAGCTCTAAAAAGTCAATTGTTTTAGGTCCCTTTAATAGTTTAACAGAAGAACTTAGACTGATAAGAGCCTACCTCAGACATGCTCTGTATCCAAAATTTCATAATCTATCATTTGTTAATGCTGAGAAATACCTGGCAGCTATGAACCAAGGTGATTTTGTTATTCGACCATCTAGTAAAGGTATTACTTATACATCAATAACCTGGAAAGTAACAAAAAACATTTGTCAGCATGTTGATATAAGAACAGAAAATAAATGTGATGATTTTGCTGTATGGATTGGTGAAGAGGCGTATGATGATTTAGATGATGTTATTAATAGATATATTAAGCCTATGGCTGAATATGTACAAGAACTATTACATTTCAAGAATTATAGGGATATAGAGTGTAAGTTGCAACATACAGCAGAAGAGATTTTGAAAGAACAAAAGAAAGATCAAGAGTTCTGGTACATTATTAGTGCTACCAGAGTAAGTGTACAAATATACAAATTATTCAAGTTTGCATTAATCTTTCAATTTTAGGATTATCCTGGAAAATTTCTATTATCGTGTATGTATAAAAAGAGTTACCATCATGACTATATAACAGTTACACCACATGGTATTCGGTATAAGTCTAGTATGTGTGATTCTGTTAAAGCCCTAGATGCACATGTTAGAAAATCAATGGGATATGAAAGTATACTTTTATAGTAGTAGTGGTAGCTTTAATGTTAAATTTGAATCTTCATTCTTTCTGTTGATATTTTATATTTTTTATATACTTTTTTATAATTGTTATCTTTCTTAGTATTGATTTATTGAACACTACACTTCAGAATACTAGAGGTAGTGGTCAATACTTGTTGATGAGATGTAATGCGTTTAATATGCCATGAACTTAAAGAATAAATAATTAAAATAAAGGCTTGCAATCAGATTATTTTATTTAATTACATACAAAACACTAACTTAAACAGTACTAGAAAGACGTTGTTGTAAACGGTAATATTTTTCTTGCAATTCATGTTCTCGTTCATGTGATTTCACTACTGAAGGTATTAAATATAATATGATAATTACAAGAACAACAATAACAATTGTCATTATCTTTGTTGTACAATTACATCTGCAAGTAACGGTGAAGTTTTTAAATATTTGTTATTTCCAATTATAAGAAACATGCTTACATAATACAAAAAGGACAAATGAGATGTGGGGTTGTGTCTATTATTGTATCATCCATCTACTTTATGGAAATATAATTTGTAATGTTATCATTATCAGGATGTTGTACTTCAGGGGTAAAATGTATAACTGTAACAATTAATACTGAGATGACTAGCAAAAGACATGTTACAAAAGCAGTTACTCTACTCTCTGATGAACACGATCTACAAAATCAATATTATAATGTACGTTATTTTAAAGATACATATAAATTATACAAAATAGATTACTTGCACATTCCTGTTATTTTATAAACTATTTCATGGTTTTCAAAAGAAATCAGTTGACACTATTGATACATTTACTGGCTTGCTAGATCTTCAATGACTGAAAAACAGTGAATGGTATACATCTGTAGTGTCCATTGGTGGCTCTTATAACAGTGCATGGCAGCATATAAGCATTAAGCATAATGTGAAATAATTAACAGTGACAATTTGGTAATGAGAATTCAAAACATACCTATTTCTACATATAGAAAGATTAGAATTCACATGAGAATCAAACAAACAATCTTGGCTCTGTGGATCAAAGTTCTAACCAACTGAATTTAAGGGTCGTCCTTAAATTACATAATGCTTGAGGGCGTTATGCTGTGCTACAATGGGGCAAGGTTAACCACTACATAATTTATTTATTGAGATATGGCCTTGGTTTGAATCTCCCATGTCTGTTAAACCTGATGTGGAGGGTGGTTGGGCACAGCATTAGGTAATTATTGAAGGGGGGATTCAATGTTTTGTATTGCATTACAAGGGTGAGGGAGGGTGTCAAAAATGAGCTAATATTTTATTACATAATTTAAGTATGAGAAAGATTTTGAGTTCCCATTTCTAATTCAATATTCATTTCCTCATTCTTCAAATTAGGGATCACGATCCAATTTATGATCTTCAGATTTCCTTCTAAACTTAGTATTAAGTTTGTATATTACAAATATGACACAATTATTAGTTATTCATCTAGATTGTAATGCAAATCCTTGGTAGTTCGAGGCCTTTTTCAATTAATAGACATGCATTAGGTACATGTTTGTCAGGACATTTCAAAAAACTTTAGTTTATGCTTGGAGGGAGCACTGGCTATACCTAATTGGTTAGAACTTTGTTCCAGAGATCCAAGCTTACAAATTTGATTTCTATGTGAATCCTAATTTTTCTATATACAAGAAATCATAAGTAAAGCTTGAATTATATGCAAAGTGCGCTTCTTTATCTTTTGTTGATATATCCTTCAAAATGTTGAAATTACCCATTTAATTGTTTTCGAGAACTTTGAGACACAACAAGAAGTAAAACAGGTAATTCCAACATTTTGAATGAATGTATTGAAAGAGCTTTTATCGTGAGTATGGGTGCTATATGGGAAAGATTTTAAGTTCCCATTTCTAATTCAACATTAATTTCTTCGTTTAAAGTTATATAGTAACTTTAAATCAAAATTCTTGAAAATAGTTATTTAATATAATAAAAAATATGAAAACTGCCTAAGATACAAATTGTATTTCTATTCTTCAAATGATTTTTTCAAAATAATATTTATTCTGTTACATATAGCATTTTGCTTTTTACAGAATTAATGTGGATATAACTTAAGCTTGAAATTACTGAGAAAGACTTAGAAGTCTAGGTACTGCAAAGATTTACATAAAGCTTGTTACTTGTCTTGTTATTTATTTATTTAAGCATTAATAAATACTTCCTCTGTCCCGCAATAAGTGAGCCATTTCTATTTCTGTTAAAAATTATTATATCAAAAGGCACATTCTGTCCATGAAACAGGTTTTCTATCAAACTGTGAATAAAGTTGTTGCTGGAATTGACATTATTTGCAGTTAATGCCCATTTATGATCTGTTACATATTGAGAACATTCAGTGTTACACCAGCTTTGTTAACAATCTTTGTGGATAATTTATTTAAACATTCGCTTTTTTGTCGTCAGTCATGGCAAAACCAAATTTAAAGGATGAAACATGGTACGCTACATTGCATTTTCTTTTGTAAAACCATAAACAATACAGACTAAATGAAGGTACTGTAACGACGGCAGTTGCGTGATTTCAAACATCAAGAGCAACAATTAAACAAATTTCTTATTTACTCATATTACTTGTAATGTTAATCTATAAATAATACTTGTAATTATATAATTTCTGAATTTTTGCATAATAAAGTGCTTTTTCTAAACTTAGATCAAATGGTTCACTTATTTTGGAATTTTACAAAGAGCTAATGACTTACTTATTGTGGGACAGAGGAAGTGCAGTAACAAATGTGACAGTTTTGAAAGTGCAATATTCGCTTAGCCATAAGGCTTACACATTCCTGTATAGCTGTAGAGCCTTCTAAACTAATAGGAAGAAATTATTACAGGAGAGAGTATTTTATTATATATCAATCTATGCTCTGACAGCTCTCCTAATGAGGGTAGCTGATATACTATGGTAGCTGTACAATAAAAAGCTAATTTTAGAATAAATAAGACTTAGCAGCTAACCATTTTGAGCAGATCAAGATTTTTAGGTTAGTTGGGTTTGATGGATAAATAATGAAAGCTTTTCTTATAAATATAGTCACTTATGCTTTAAGGAGTTTTGTAAGTGATTTGCTGGATTCTGTGAATCGGCTTTAAATTTTGAGATTTCTTACAAAACTCCATAAAGTGGTTTACAATCATTTCAAGACATAAAAATGTGAGAATGATTGCCAAATTCTACAACCAGGCTTCAGAGTGAAATTCTTTGTTTAGTTTTTAAGATTCTGTAATGTAATACATAATTATGTAAGTATTTAGTGGAGAGGGTTTAAAATCCCTATCATTATGGAAGTTTGGAAATAAAAAAATACAACTTGAATAGGTAACTTGGCATGGAAAACAAATTACTTACTGCATGTAGAAAGTTTAAGATCATAATATTTCAGTAAGGAAATAAAATTGGACATAAGTTAATATAAACTTTTTACTTAAAATAGTCTCCCTATTATCAGATTTCATTTGCTACACATGTTGTGAATCACCCTATACAGATATGCAAAGGATTTATTAAAAATGACATATGTATTGAAATAAGCATGTTTTATGTAAAACACATTTAATTTTCGTATTCAATCAGTTACGAAAACGCATATGTAATAAGTGATCATGTTCATATTCTGTAACGCCACAATCTTGGACTAATGTGCTGCCCATGAAGCTCATTCTTGGCAGTACACTATTGAAAAAGAAAAAAGGAAACATGAAAGGGAGTGGTAGGAAGAGTGAGAATAAATGAGTGTGCGAGGAAGAGCAAAAAAAATAGCCAAAGAGAAAGAGTTGAAAAAGATGGAATAAACATAAAAAGGAACAAGGTGAAGTAATCGAGTTAAGTGTAGGTAAGAATGCAAGTCTTTGTAATTTAATACTTACTAGCAAATAATAATAATTTAGTGATTTTAGTTAATGGTTTGAATAAGGGCTATACCTTTGGATAAGCCCTTGTAGTGACATAATGGTCACCAAAAAACAAAAAAAAAAGAGAGAAACACATACAAACCAAATCTCTTTAATTATTTCTTAGATTACAAAAAGTTAAATATACAAAATATATTAATATAATTAGCCCATATAACTAAAAATTGTGGTTTACCAGATACTCTAAAGTGGCAGCTGCTACCGAAGAGTTTACAAAATCAAACTTTATACACCAAGTGGATTTATGATAGAATATTATAATTAACTATTTGCGTAGATTATAAATTGTAATTATTACAAAACATACTATTTATCTAGCATATACCTAATTGATAGTAAAAATATACTAAAGATGTTTGGTTTTTCTAGTTTATTTCAAACAGGAAGTGAACTAAATTTGTACTATCGATAAGCTTATCTGTTGGGCTGCCGTGTTTTGGAATTGCCTCTTCTCTGGGCTTAGCTTCCAGAAATTGGGAAGAAGTGTAGATAGATAGCTCTTTCTAAGTATTTAAACCTTGATTTACCCTCTTCTAAACACCTAAAATTTAGTGGCAAACAACGGGAACATTCATTAGCAATGAAAGAAGATACTTTACAACTATTTCCTTTAACTTACTCCAAACCGTCAGGGTGTAAGAAGAAATGAAGGAAGTAATAATTGAATAAATCCTCCTCCACAGGAGTTTTGTTCAGAAATTAAGAGACTTAATTTCACCGAACTACTTAATATGTTCATATACAATTATATTCCGACACTGTTGTGGGTAATTAATTCAACCCAATACAATAATTGTACAATGAATTTTTCAATTGAACACCAACTGAGTGAAAACAGCAAAGAATTTTAAAGATGATTTTTAAAACATTTTATTCGTGGTAAAATATACAGTGTTTTCGCAAAGTACCTAGCGCTTTCATTCCTTAAAAATTCAGGAACGAACTTTTAGGAAAAACCCTCGGAGCGGTCGATTTTTATTTTTAAATGAGCATTTTTCAAACAGAAAATATTTATACAGGGTGAGTCATGTACGAGATATGACATCATCGATATTTCTTTTTAATGGCAACCCCTATATTTTATTACGGAATTTAAAAGAGCACATCTTTTTACATGCAGTAAGTGAGTAAGATAATTATGGGTATAGGTCACATAAGAAGATTTTTGAAGAAAAACGACCTTATACATAGAAAGAAATATTATTGGCTGAAAGTCCCATTCTAGATTATTCTAATCAAAGAAAAAATAAGTTTAGAATACAAGAATTTTATTAAAAGAATATTAGAATAGTACATTTTGAGAACCACTGTATAATACAACAGATCTCCCACTCTAACCAACAACCACCCCTACCTGCCCCTACCTGTAGGTATACCCTTAAAGTAGGCTTACTGTTTTGCGGGCTTTCCTTTCTAGCCCCTGCACCCAGTCTGCGTGGTCAATATACGGTTCGTACTATCCTTTACTATCTATACACGTGGTGCATGTGGATTTATATTGTTTTGTTCCTATTAGTTAAAATAGCAACAATGTAAGCGTGCGATTAGTTATTACTAGATAGATTATTGGAGATTGTTTAGCAAAAACTTTATAATAATTTATAGCATAATTAACTATTGCAATTCTTTATTAAACCTAAATAACCCAGGTAAGAAAATACATAAATTTAAAAATTTTGTACAATCAATCGTATTTTATATTTAGGCAATTTAGGTGAATATTCACTATTAACTTTAGGAAAATTTGCATTCCAATAAGTTAGTATTTTTCCATAGAAAGGTCATATACTTTAAAAGGACATTTTTGCAATATAACGAAATACACGCATGTGTATTGCGCACCCTGCTTGTTATGTTATTTAACAATAGAAGAAAACGGTATTTCTTGCAAAAAGCCATTGGCGTGCGACATAACAGCAAAATTGAATAGGTATTATTATTATTATTACTGTCAAACTAAAATTGCCTTAAACAGCATATTTAAATTCTACTTTTTAGAACTTGTTTCAAATAGAACACCCTATATATATGTATACATAAATTAATTGCCAGACCAATAAAATTTCAGTTTTATTTAATAAACTGAATCATTTTTTATTTCCTATTCATATCACAGAGAAAACCAAATGTTATTTACTTTCTACATTCTAAACTCAATTTCTTATCTATTAGTTTCATAAAATGTTGACATTTACCAAAACTCTTTATTATAATATTAAACAATCTCTTTGTTCTTTCCATGACAATTATTTATTATCAGACTACCTACGTATTTTATAAGTAACACAAATTTCTAATTTATGCAAAGCTCTTGGAGTAGAAGAATAGAAATACTTGTATATCTGCAAAGATCCAGACAAGACTCAGCAGCATGGAAAATAATCTTGAAGGTAATAAATAATGTAAAATAGCAAGACTTCTCATACAAACACAACTTATACATGTTTTTTGAAGAACTCCAAAAATCTCTGTTTTACTCTACGATGAGTAGCGAAACAATAAATGATCAAACAGAAGTAAATAAGTTAATTGACGAGAAAGAAGATAGCAGGAAGAAGCAGAAAATAATTTAGATGATACTGATATAGGGTCATCCTTGAAGAAAGTGAAACTCTTTTGGGCATTGGACTTTAAAGCTGGCTCCAGACAAGATCCATCATGAAAAATAATCCTAAAGTTATAGAAGGTAATAATAACATAAAACTGCAAGACTTTTCATACAAATATAACTTATCTTTTTTTGTTTTGAAGAACTGCACAAATCTCTTTTACTCCGTAATAAGCAGCATAATCAGAAATAACGAAACAGAAGTGAATGAAAAAGAACAGGAATGAGCAGAAGATAATTCAGACAACAGTGACTTTGTTGTCCTTGAAGAAAGTGAATTGGAAACACAAGTTAGTGCAATCGATTTAGATACTTTATAATTTTAATTATACTCTGTTTATATCTTTTAAGCATTGGATTTTAAGCTCTGATCCTTTTGCTTTTAATTTTAGACTTGTAGATATAATAATTTTAATCTAAGCACACATTTTGATTTTTGATTTAACATATCACCGCATTCCTTTATAGAAAACAAATAGATCATCTTTGTATAGCAACGATTCATATAAATACAATATGAAATCCATCATGAAAATTAATCCAGGAAAAATAAATGGGAGTGTTTTATTACATAAGCAATATACCTTATTTGTGTTTTTATGAAGAACCAAACAAATCCATACTAAAACATTCTGTTATGAATACAACAAGGAATAATGAAGAAAATGATGTATTAACGAAGTCAAATGGTAGTTCAGATACTAGTGATTTTGTTTTCCTTGAAAATGATTCAAAAGTGAAGCCAAAACTCAAGTTAGTATATCCTAATTTAATTATATAGCACTTAAACTAGGTTTTTCCTTAATTTAAAATTTTATACTTCCTTTCAAAAACACATAGCATAATAGCATATCTTTCAGTAGCAGTGATGAATTATTAGTTTTTAAAGATGATCACTTTGCTGAAGAAGAAAAAAGCAAATACTCAAGCAACAAATCAATACAAACATCCACTGTTAGTGATATGTAAAAATATGTGAAGGTGAAAGAATTAAAGAGAAACAAAGCTATACAAAACATCCTCATTTTCATTACCTATCATTAACTGATGCTGAAGAATATTTGAATAGCACAAGTCAAGGTGACTATTATAGGACCATCTAGCAAAGATGCTAATCATTTAACAATAACCTGGGTAGTTACTGATAACATATATCAAAGTATTGAAGTTAAAAAAGATAAAAGGTCCGAATATGTTCTACTACCCATTTGTTATTGGTTGCATGGGATGGAATATGAAGATATTGATGATGTAATTGCTAATAATGTAACGCCTATGGCCGCTTTTGCGCTTGACCTGTTAAATATTACATATTACAAAACCATGGAGGGTGCCTTAGACAGAGGCAGAAGAATTTTTAAAAGAAGATAAAGAAAAACATTGCATTGATACTTGCGTTATTAGTGCTAGCAGAGTAAGGAATTAATACTTAAATAGAATTTAATCAACTTGCAATCTTTAAATTTTAGGATTACCCACGGAAATTCTTTCTACCATATCTTTCTCACAATCGGTATAATCAGGAACCCATAACTGTTACTAAGTATGGTTATCAGTTCAGAGATTATATGTTTCTTTCCATTAAAGATTTAAATGAATGGCTTGATGTACGTTTTCAGCATTTCTTAAACTTGAATACACATACAGTTGAAGCAGCCATTAACGGTAAGTGTATGAACAATTTCCTGTAATTGCAGGAGAAATAATTATTTGGATTAAACATATTGTTATTCTGTACAACAGCTTTAACTTTTTTATTACTTGCTTGTATAACCCTTAATTTGTCTTTTTTCTATAAATCTTATTGTCTTTCAGTTTCTTTTTTTAAATAAATCTTTTAAGAATATACACAAAGCATTAAATTATATAGCTCTGAAAAGTCGATTGTTTTAGGTCCCTTTAATAGTTTAACACAAGAACTTAGACTGATACGAGCCTACCTCAGGAATGCTCTTTATCCAAAATTTCATAATCTATCATTCGTTGATGCTGAGAAATACCTGGCAGATATGAACCAAGGTGATTTTGTTATTCCACCATGTAGTAAAGGTATTACTTATACATCAATAACCTGGAAAGTAACAAAAAACATTTGTCAGCATGTTGATATAAGAAAAGGAAAAAAAATGTGATGATTTCACCTCATGGATTGGTGAAAAGGCGTATGATGATTTAGATGATGTTATTAATAGATATATTAAGCCTATGGCTGAATATGTACAAGAACTATTACATTTCAAGAATTATAGGTATATAGAGTGTAAGTTGCAACATCCAGCAGAAGAGATTTTGAAAGAGGAAAGAAAGATCAAGAGTTCTGGTACATTATTAGTGCTACCAAAGTGTACAAATGTACAAATTATTCAAGTTTGCATTAATCTTTCAATTTTTAGGATTATCCTGGAAAATTTCTATTATCATCTATGTATAAAAAGAGTTACCATCATGACTATATAACTGTTACACCATATGGTATTTATTATCGTATCATCCATCTACTTTACGGAAATATAATTTGTAATGTTATCATTACCAGGATGTTGTACTTCATATCTTATTGTTAGGTTTATTAAAGGTTCCCATTTAAGATACATTTTTTTACTTTCCATTACAATTATTACCAAATAACATATTTTATATAAGTAACACAAACTTCTCAAGATTTTTAATTTATTTCCCTTTCGGGGTAGAAGATTACTAATACTTGTGTATTTACAAAAATCCAGACATGATTCATCATGGAAAATAATCCTGAACATGTAGAAGGTAATAGTAATATAAAACTGCAGACTTTTCATATAAATATAACTTATCATTTTCCTTTTGAAGAACTGCACAAATTTCTTACTCTGTAAGAAGCAGTATAATCGGAAATAATGAAACAGAAGTGAATGAGTTAGTTATAATTCAGACAATAGTGGCTTTTTTGTCCTTGAAGAAAGTGAAACGAAAACACAAGTTAATGCAATCGATTCAGATATTTTATAATTTGAATTAGGTATACTCTGTTTATATCTTTTGGGCATTGGACTTTAAGCTGTGGCCCTTTTGCTTTTATTTCTAGACCCATAAATATTATAATAATATACCACAAAAGGGCGTTTCCTTTAAGGAATTCAGACACTAACCAAAATATTCGTATGAAGAGACGTTTTAGTTTAAGAAATAGCAAGTTCTTTAAAGAATCTTCAGTATCACCGAATGTAAGCTTAGATATACTTGAGTATTACTGACAGGAAATTCGTGTGAAGAAGCTGTTGCAGGCTAGACTCAATTACTTGCAATGAAAAATCATATTTGGTCCAGGATTTGACTGATTCTCAAGAGAAACAAATTGTGGCAGAACAGGATTTGGAACATCCAAGATTGAATGCTGATGAAAAGTTGGTGGTCTGATAAGCCTAACAATCTCAAAAGCATCTTCCAAAGCTTTGAATAAATTACTACAGTACAATTGCAAATGTTGCTTCCTGTGTTCTGTCATTGGGTGAGCAGCAGCTTTTTCTAAGCAATTATTTACAAGAAAAAGTTGCTTTTTTCTCTTATATCCATTATCAGCATTTGTGTTGTCAAGCTCTTCAACATATCCAGCTAATTCATCTAATTTTGTAGAGCAAACACTCAATTCACTCAGTGGATCTAACTGTAGATCTACAATAGTAATTCTTCCTTACTTTTCTTCTTGCATGCATGGCGAAGTAAAGTTTGCTTCTCTTGGATGTTTCTCCCAAGTTCATAACCTCTTATTATTAACTCATAATTAATTCATCCACTAAAAGATGATTAATCTCCATTTCAGAATAAATTGATCACACAAGTGAATATAGTAGTGGGAAAGAAGAAAAAACAATAGCTAAGAAATAATTAATTTCTTCTCCTCTCCTTAGAGAAAAGAGAAAACAATGCTAAATTCACAAGTGAAGGAAAAAACAATACCTCACACAAAATGAATATCAATCAAGAGTTAATTTCGTTGGGTGCCAGAAAATATGGTAATGCCACAATCTTTGATTAATGTGCTGCCCGTAATGCTCATTCGCAATGTTACACAATTGAAAAAGAAAACGAGAATGCAGCGAAAAGGTATAAAGGTAACATGAAAGGGAGTGATAGGAAGAGTAAGAATAAGATGAGTATGCGAGGAAGGACAGAAAAAAAAAGAGCCAAAGGAAAGACGAGAAAGAAAGAGTTGAAAAAGATGGAATAAAGATAAAGAGGAACAATGTGTAGTGTAGTAATCCAGCTAAGTGCAGGTAAGAATGTAAATTTTTTTGTAATTTAATGCTTACTAGCAAATAACAATAATTTACTGATTTTAGTACATGGTTCGAATAAGGGCAGTATTTTTGGATAAGCTCCCGTAGTGACTTAATAGTCACCAAATAACAAGAAAAGAAAGAAAGAAACGCATACAAACCAAACTTCTTTAACTATTTTTTTAGATTAAGAAAAGTTAAATATACAAAATATATTAATATAATTAGTCCGTATAGTTTAAGATATGCTACTGAAAATTATGGTTTACCAAATACCCTAAAGTGGCAGCTGCTACCGAAGAGTTTACAAAACCGAACTTCATATACCAAGCATATTTATGATAGAATATAAGCAATGGAACCAGAGGCTACTATTGCCATGGGATTATTGAAATTAGGGAAACAGTTAGTTTTGGCTGGTGATCCAAAACAACTAGGTCCAACATGTTCATCTACAATTGCTGAAAATTATAAACTTGGAATTTCTCTTCTTGAACGTTTAATGAATACTGCCCTGTATCAGAGTAAAGATCCTAATTTCATTACAATGTTGAAATTGAATTTCCATTCTCATCCAGATATTTTAAAATTGCCAAATGATATGTTTTATGATGGTCAACTAATTGCTAAATCTCTAACTGCAATAAGCGATCCTTTGGCAAAAATTTTGATATATCCCTTAATACTACAGGAAAAGGCAGAGGGGGGAAGTAATCCTTTTACAAGTGATACAGCTGCAGTGGAATTCTGCTCAGTAATAGCACAAGAAAAGCGAGAAGGGCGTTCTCCTAGTTATTTTAACACTAATGAAGGGGAAATGGTTATAAAATATATTCAAGAAATACTTAACTTGAGTATTAAGGTAGAATTGTCAGATATAGGTGTTATAACTCCATATATTCAACAGGTACATAGAATAAAAGAGCGATTAAAAGAAATAGGTTATGGAGAGATTGAAGTAGGAACTCCAGAAGTTTTCCAAGGTCGAGAAAAACGTGTTATAATCATTAGTACTGTTAGAGCTCAGGTATCTCTATTATTACATGATTGCCGTTATAAACTTGGATTTGTTAAAAATGAAAAGCGTTTTAATGTAGCACTAACAAGAGCTAAAAGTAAACTAATTGTAATTGGCTGCCCTCTTGTTCTAAAGACTGATAAACGCTGGCTGGCATTGATAGATTTCTGTCAAGAAAGAAATGCTTATTTTGGAGGAAAATTTGATCGTCGAACAGACGCTGAGAGAATTGATATTATTAATCGAATTAGTGGTGTTCATTTCAAAGACTCACAATATGATCATGAGCAAGATGAAACCTAGATAAGGTTTTTTATCAATTTTATTGTAAGTTGTTCAGGAAACACTTATATGTTTTGTATTTTAATAAAAATGGTAATTGTAATTAATTTTATAATGCATTTATGTTGTTTTTAGATGAGGGTTGGGCATGCTTCTGATTCATTAAGTGGAAGCTATATGGCTACATTTTTGTTATATTGGAAACCATGCATGTTTCCCAAATAACATTCGTTTTGCGTTTTGATCTAGTTTGTTTACTTAATCATACTTGGCAGACAGTCAAATTAAAAAATACTTGATATTTGCAAATTTGGAAAGTATCTGGCAACATACTAAGCAGTAAATGAAACATAACCTTCGAACTATAAGAAATTTATGTCAAAGTCATTTTGACATAAAAAAGCCTCATTACGCAATTTTGCATCCCATTCACACAAATCAAACTGTCAGATTTCCATGGCTAGGTCTCATCTAAAAACAACGTGAACACAGTATACTACAATTTTATTTTTATTACATATATGTATATAGGGTGTTTTATTTTACTTAGACGATAAAAATTTAACATGAGAAAAATTATTTAACATTTATTGTTTTACTGAGTTTTCCATGATCAAGAGTAGAAATTGATTTCTGTTATTATAATTATAAAAGAGTAGATTAGGCCACGATTTATTTTTGTTAAGTTGACAGCACTACAAAAAAAGTTACGTTTTGCTGAATGGTAAAACTGAAAATTTTGTTTGTGTATACTGTTGATACCAAGCATTCGAAGTTATAGAAATTATTCTACATCATTTTTTAAATAAAGTAATTTTAGCTAATTTGGGTTTGGCAATGTAGCCAATATAATATGCTAAGAAAATATAACCTAAAATTCATTTTAACCCCTACCAATTTTTTATGTTGTCAATAATATACAAGGTGAAACCTGTCAAATTTACATGGCCTACTCCACTGTTTTATAATTTGAAACAGTTATTCCCTAGAGATATAATATTTAAACTCTTTAAGGAGTTTTCATTATACAAATATTATCTGTTGCCATATTCCTCATATTACTATCATATATTAAGTACAATTTCAATTTATTAACTCTTGATTTATGAAAATATTTGTTTCTTGTTTTTATTATTGAGGTCTTGATAGAATATTATAATTAACTATACGCATAGATTATAAATTGTAATTATTACAAAACGTACTATTTATTTAGCATATATCTAATTGATAGTAAAGGAAGTGAACTAAATTTGTACTATTGATAAACTTATCTGTTGGACTGCAGTGGTTTGGAGTTGCCTCTTCTCTGGGATTAGCTTCCAGAAATTGGAAAGAAGTGTAGATAGATAGCTCTTTCTAAGTATTTAAACCTTGATTTACCCTCTTCTAAACACCTAAAATTTAGTGGCAAACAATGAGAACATTAGCAACGAAAGAAGATACTTTACAACTATTTCCTTTAACTTACCCCAAACTGACAGGGTGTAGGAAGAAATGAAGGAAGTAATAATTGAATAAATCCTGCTCCACAAGAGTTTCGTTCAAAAGTTAAGAAACTTAATTTCACAAAACTACTTAATATCTTCATATACAATTATATTCCGACACCGTTGTGGATAATTAATTCAACCCAATACAATAATTGTGTAATGAATTTTTCAATACTGAATAGCAACTAAGTGAAAACTAAAGAATTTTTAAAGAAGATTTTTAAAACATTTTATTCAAGGTAGAAATATACAATAAAAGATATAATTTGATAAGCTAACTTGAATGGAAATAGTAAAAACACTATCTTAGAACTATGAATAGACACCTATCTATAAACAAGATAAAAATATGTGAAATAAAATTTTAAAGTAACTTAAAAATATTAATATTTAATAAAAATTGTATTAAACTAATTATTTAAAAAATTCTATTATTAAGACATGGAACTGTTACTTTTTTATACAACAGTGGAACAATTAAACTTTAAATTTACTGACGATGCCCCAGCTAATTTCTTTGTTCTTCTTAGGTTATAATATCTAGATTGACTAGGCTACAGTCGCACTCTAGAAGATTTATTTGGCCTGATTATTTGAAATATTTGTGGTGCAATACTGTATTTAGTATTAATATCTTATCACTAAATCATGCTCTTTTGTTCACACTGGGAGAATTTGTAACTTACTACTTAATGGTTAAGAAAACAACTATTTAGTACAGTATTTATGTCTGTTATTTCTTGGACCCATTGTTTATTAGTTTAATGCTATTAAATGTTTATATAAATTACATACAAATAGACGATAAATATATTAATTTCAACTTTTGTTACTGATGTTCTTCTTAAGTTGTTCAATTTCCTCAGCAGCTTTTGCTAGCAGTGGTATCAAAACCAGCACAGCAATAGAAAGTGCAACAATAATTAGGAGGAGAATTTTTGTAAAGCAACTACACCTAAAAATAGAATGTTTGGGTTACTTAAAGATGTTATTTGAAGGAATGAGACTTACATATTACAGCAAGGAAGACACATGATGGTGTTTTTAATTGCATATATTGTTTGCTATTTGTAGTATATTTATTTGTTAAAATGTATTTCTGAAGTAAATTATATTAAGCACTATATAAATGGAAGAAAAACCTTACAGTATTATAATATACATTACTAGTTTTAAACAAAGACCATCTATGAAATTAATTCAATTCGGCACTTTCTGATTCTAGATCTTATTTTTAATGTAATTTATTGACACTTGTCAGATTTCCAGAAAAACAAATGTTCTTTTGTACCATAGACTCCTGTTGTGTAATTCATTTATAATCAATAAGAGTGGTTAGCAGTATTAAGGTAAACTATCGTAGAAGAATTCTAGTGTTAGAAGTCCTTTGTTTAAAGAGGCAATGGCTATGTTTACATTGAGTATTTAGTCTGCCACCTAAACACTAAATTCCACCTATATTATTTAATATTTAACATAATTATGCGAACTAATAAATGGCCAAATTTTCAAATATTTATTTAACATAATAAGTAAAAAGGTTTTGAAAATAAATTATTTATCATTTGAATTTGTTATTAATTTCTAGCAGAAAAATTATTCACCTAAACATAGTGGCTGATGATATTAATTTTTCTTAATTTCATTTTGATATCTCCGATAATGTCTTAAACAACTTTTTTATAATTTTCTGCACAGTAACTGATTCTTCTTTCAAATTGCTTCCCAATCATTCTTATACATCTTATTACCAACAAGTAGTGATCAAAGATTCTCAATAGGCCAAGATTCAGGAATATTAGGAGGATTTGCTTTTGGTATAGTATATTTAATATTATCAAGCCATTGCAGTGTCCTTTTTGCATGATTTCTGAAATTTCAGCTAGTTGTTTTCACTATATTTTGGCATAGTAACTCTTTTTATGATAGGAAATATTGTTCCTTGTTTTTCAACTATTTCTTTTTGTTTGAGCGTTGTTGACTTTAATTTTCCATACACCACTGGCATCTTTATTTATTGGTAAACTATGTCCATATCTTCTAAATATATTATTGCAAGTCTCTGCTTACATTCTCAGATAAAAGTGCTGCCTTTCTACCGCGTTGTCCAAGTAAATCACACAGACTTGATTCTTAGAAAATTCTGTTCACTAATTTTCGTGGTAATTTATAAAAAAATAAGGCTTTGTTAACTACATATTGCACACTACATTTGCAAAAGTTGATTGTTTAAATCAGCATTCTTAACATTTTTAAATATGATCTCAAAAGGGAGCAGATATTAGTTAACACATGTTAAGCCTTGTGATGTAAATGTTGGGGTAGGTCACAATAAAGAGTATAGGTGAGGTCACTTTCAAGCATGGACTGAGCTAAATGTAGTATGGACTGAAATTTTCAAATCACAATGTAAATACAGCTGACTTGACTTAGGTAGATGCTACCTATTATACAGATTCTGATTATTGATGTATTTGTGTTACTGCTAATGTTTTTGTTGCAGTTTCTCTTCATATTTGTTCATTGGAAAAAAAAGGAGTTCTTGTGGTTCTTATGCAGTTACTGCTCATCCTTTATGGAGAAAACAAAACCTTTTGGTTTATAAATTACTTCATATGATGGTGCAAATAATAAAATTGGTTAGACTAAATTTGAACTCGAATGCTGGACTAAGTACATAGGTCAGAATTGGATCAGGGTATTATTATTATTATTATCATCATTATTATGGGTCAGTCTGGTAAAACCATTATGGTGTAAACAGCTAATTAATTAGATTCTAGAACTTGAGAAGTTCAATTTTTAAATATAGACCCATTTAGGATGAAGTGCTTTAGTGTACAGTTCTAGTTAAGAAATGACCGTTTTCTGTAGTAGAAGTAAGGGACTGCACACTGCATCGTGGTCTTCGAAAAAGCTCAAATTAGAAATTATTTTTATGTTAAACGATTTCATTTGTTTATTTCATCTGCATATTAGCTGAAACGCTTGACATGTTTAAGCTGTAAACAACAACATTGAAATGTATCAAATCTTTTTTTATTTCTTTTTGCAACTTATTTTATTTGACTTATATTGCAAACCCTGGTGGGTTAACACTTGGCAGGCAGGTAACCATTTTATAATACTTTTACCTGCATCGTTTATCTTTCTAAACATAAATGAATAGGAAAAGGATGCATACAGCAACACAACCAACGAGTATACGTTTATGGCTGGCATAACAGAGAAAGCATGGGCTAAAGGGAAATAGAAGATTTAAAGTTTTGGTGGATTTATGCAGTCAGGATAATCCTAAACGGGTCTAAATTCAAAAATTGAACTATAACAATAACCTCAATATTTGACAATTCTTATGTCAAAAGAACAAGTTAAGCAGCTCATTTCTTTTCCTGCCGAAAATAGTAATTCACGATTTTAAAAATCACAACGCCTCCTGATGTCCAATTTAAAAACTAAGAAAACAAGTAACAAAAATACCGAAACTACGCGTGGGCATGTTGTGGATACTGTAACTGCACCAGAATAGAAGTGTATTTTTTTAAATACTTGTTTTGAACATGTAAATCAACGTTTAAAAGTCTTTGAAATACTAAAAGTTGCTCTGCCGTGGAGTTTAGTAAATATGATAGATAATTCTTGTCATTTGCGCAATGGTAAATTTGCAAACACCATTGTTGGATGACGACAAATTCTAATGCATGTTTAAAGAAATTCTTTTCTTCTAATTAATGTGTTCAATGGTTTCAATAAAATAATCAATTATTTATTAAATATAACATACATTTTATTCAAAATACATAGCCAGATGTTGATTATTATTTGCAGAGTTAAAAAAACATCCCTTTCTTCGGTGTTCATGTTTTTGCCTTAACATAAAATCTTGTTTAGTATGTTTCCTAATTTAACTTCTTGGACTTCCATAAAAAATGTAAGTGTATAATTCCACAACCGAGTTTATTATTCACTTTTTAATGTAATTTTCCTGTGAATTATTAGTAGGTACAAAACACATGTCAGGATATAATTTAAATCAGTGAAGTTGAATGTAGAATTATACATGCATTATTGTTTTTTATTGCAATTATAAATGTAAAATCTGATATGCCTTTATACAGTAATGTAAATTAACACCGTTTTGAAAATAAATCACATCGACACATATGATGCAGCATACAAAATAAAAATACAACAAACCACAAGAAAACATTACTCGTCTTTCTCCATATTTGTTGATGTTTCGCAGCGTCCCCAATGGTAGTTAAAATCGCAAATAACTTTTCAATGCATTATCCAATTTTTATAATACAGTGCAATATCCTGTAGGAAAATTAACCGTTTTAGATGATTTATTCTATTAATATTAATTGCAACTGTGCAAAATGTGCTGGTTTCCTCATGCAAAGATTTTTCCATAAAGGAGAAAATTTTTTTGCATGAGCGTTGGTCATGGAGATTCACCCAATTCGGCACTCAAACAAGCATGTACAGATTATACTTGTTTGAGCGCAACAGAACATGTCATTTTTTTCCAGAAACATTCGCAATTTTTGGAATATTAATGAAATAAATATTTTTTCTCAGCTGAACTAAGCTTAACTGAAACCTGTGAATTTTAAAAACCTTAATTTAAGTATTTTCCTATGTAGATATGAAATTAAAAAACTGGAACCCAGCCCATTAGTTATTTATGCAACAAGTGCATAAAGCAGTACTTTTTTCATTAATGGGAGGTTTAATTTGTTGATCTGTAATACAAACAAGAACTTAATAGTTGAACTTGTGTAGTGCCCCTTTTTTTAAAAAGGAATAGTAAATTATACACCCAGATACAGAACCTTCAATAAATTATTACCCCTTAAATGAAGTTTTGTTATTGATTTGTAAGTTGATCGAGATGCAAGGTGTTTACATAAGTATAGTAATGATATGAAGAATTATTCTTTTCAAACATTATCATACAAACAATGTCTGCATTGCTAAAACGTAAAGAAAAAAACACAAATCATTTGCATGTTTTTATTATGAAAAGAGCAACATTAAATTCCAAAAGTATTAAAAATATAGAAGCTTTTTTTTAAGTTTTAAAGCTACAAAAGCATTAGCATTATATTATTCTTTTAATATATATTTATATACAAGCTGTTTGGTCACCATTTTGAAGAAAGAAACATTACAACAGTTAAATACAGAGGCACTCAATGATTTTCCATATTATCTTGCAGTTTTCCAAATATAAAATTAAAATTATTAGAGTACAGACAAAAATAAAACTGGAATCAATTTGTACTTTTAATCATAAACCTAAATTAAAGAAGAAAAAGAAAGTTAAATGCGCCCTTAAATTTCTGAACATGCGATATATGCAGAATCAATTCAGTCTTATAGCTTTAAGCCAAGACGATTGAGGAATGCTTCATTATCACAAATAAGTTTCTCCAGTCTTTCTCTGGTGGCGGAAGTTTGATTCTGTTTCAGCTTCTCCTTAGCTGTTGCAACTTCACATCGGTAACCAGTAACATTATGAAAGACACGAATGTGCTTATCACCAGAAACCAAAAGGTATTTGCCAAGAGAATCGAACATTATTGATGTTATGTCACCTAAAATTGCAAAAAGAATCTGAATGATGTTTTATATTTTAAATGCAGTTACTCACCACTGAAGATATTTTCAATAGTACCATCCAGCCGACCAGTATGAGTTGAATAAAACGAGAGAGAATTCCATGTAGCAATGGCAACGACTTCGGCATTAGGGGAGAGAGCAATTCGGGCATTTCTACTTGTCTGTTCATATTTACTAGTAATTTTTAAATGTGGATCTTCTCCTTTTTTATAGTCCACTAGAATATGATCATTTTAAAATGCTTAGAATTAAAATAATTTAGAAACATTAAGAGCAAGTTGAGTACAGTTAAACAAATAAAAATTTCAAAACCAGATGTAATAAAATTAGTATATTCAGATAGACTCTTAGAATAAAAATGATTTATACTGTATTGGAATTTTAGGGTAAGTTTCAAAGACAGTCCCCACGAAGTCTCCAATTGACAGTTTATATTCAAAATATCTATTTTATTATAAAATATCGAAAGTCTTAGTTAATATCTTTTTACTCTAATAATGCTTTAATAAACAAAGTGTCCAATAAAGGTGTTCCATACATTAGAGTACTGACTCAAAAGATGTAAAATAAGCAAGAAAGTTTATATAGTTAGGTCCTAAAATACACAACTTTCTAAAAATGGTGTGTTAATATTGAACATTCCTCTACCTATTTCATTATACGTAAGAACCATGCAGATGATCACATCTGGATATTGTACACATACTTCTTAAGAAGAAAGAATTACTAGAAACTCAGTTTTGACATCCTCAGATATCAAGATAATATTTTACTTAAAAGCAATGCATCCTATGAGAAAAATACAAAAGGAACTTTTTTTGTTACATCGAATGTAGATCTTGAAACTAACAGAGCTGTCTATTTCTCCAGTTGTGTAGCATATTATTTTTCCAAATACCCCTAATCTCCACCCTGGGAAAAGATAACACGAAACCTGTAAGATAGAGATGCCTTAAGTAACAAGAATGTAGAGACTCTCCTCTCAGTATTGCATGTTGTTTTTGAGATATCAAGAAAACAAGAAATTTTGAATGGAACTTTGTCACCTGTATTTTGAAAGTGATGTAGGTACATTAGAACATGAGTTTTTGTTTATTTTATATTCATGGATCAGCACTCTAATTTATGGAACACCTTTACCAGACACTGTATTACTTAGAGCAGGCCTTAGTATACTTTTTGTCATTTTTTTATTTGGAAAAAGAGAAAGATCGTTGGAAATCGATAAACAGTCACTTTGTGATGAATATTTTGTATTTGGTCTGTTTTAGTGGCATTTTAAAGTTTGTTCTTGTTGAGTAACAACGCTAGACATTCACTGGGTGCTCACGAGGTAGTGTGAACGTTGTCCGCTCTCTGCTCCAACTTATATAAAATACAATTTCTACTGGCTAATTAACCAGAATAGACTATTATATTTGCCTACCATTAAAAGGCTTGTTAAGTTCACGTCTGACAGATTTCAGCAACAACAAAACTGTTCATCATTGGTTGTATGACTATTAGAATTCCCAGTTACAAGCAAAAACCACTTCGTTTTTAAGGTTAGGAGGTAAAAATCCTACAAAGTGACAGTAGAACAGAATCAGGCACAGTATGATCCATCATTTTGGACTTTTGTTCACAGTTTTGCTTTATTAAACGAATCTTCTTTTGGGTCATACAGGGTGTTAATAAAAAACTTTACCCACTTCAGGAGGTGATAGTAAAGACTAAAACGAGAAAAAAATCAAAATAAATTCAGGTCCAATATTCAATGATTTCCAAAATATTGGCCTTTACAATTCCGTGCAGACCTGTTAACTTTCGTTTGCATCGTCGTTATTTGTCAAAACATCAAGAATCTTTACTATAAGAATTGCACAAAATTGCCTTCGGTATGTTTTAAACTCACAAATAATAAGGATGCGACCGAAAGTTAACATGTCTGCAGGCAGTTTTAAAGGTCGACATTTTAAAAACCACTGAGCATTGGACCTTGGCTTATTTAAGTTTTTTCTTGTTTTGATATCTACTATTACGTTCTGAAGAGTATAAGTAGTCACTTTTTCTGAGGTCTACTTACGTCTGTTTAGAGTGGATATAAAAAATTTTAGAATTCATATTTCGACGGGTTATTGCGACGCTTTCATTACATAACTCATGGATGTTTCAAGAGTCGTGATTGTTAATGTCAAAGTTTTCCCAAAGTTCTCGACTCGTCTTGGTATTGACAAAAGTTTAGAATTTTACTTTTGTATAAATAAGCTTTAATCCATTTTGTTTAAAAACCATTACTGAAGTTTCAACTGGGATGGTTTTATTATACAGGGTGATCGAGAAACAACTTTCATTTGATATACCACACCCACTGATCTTGCGTCAAAGTTTTTTGGCTGTTAAGTATAGTACAGAGGTGGATGTTTGAACGTCAATATTCACATTGTAAGCATTTATAGGACCAAATTATGTTAAAAAATGTCGAGATTGTGTAGAAAATACATACAGCATTTGGCCAGTCCATGTGCGTTGAATATCCAAAAGTTATAACAAATTAATGTACAGTAGCCCATGATAGTAATGTCCCGATTTCAATTAATAAAAGTACGTTTATAAAGCTTTAAATTCTCTTATCAGATACTTCTATTTTCCAACTAGTTAATCTTCTACTATTTAATGCAGGAATTTCCATTCCTATATAGCAGTAGTTTTCATAATCAAAGTCAGTATCTCGATTTATTTATCTATAATTGGGACATTACTTTTACAAATGAATGTACATGTTCAGTGTGGATGTCTGATGTACAAGATTTGGATGTCCATTAAAAGGCAAGGCAATGACCTATTTTCTAATTTATAGTTCACATGTTTACAATTTTTAAGATTTTTCAGAAACTGTAAACGCTTGTGAATAATACCAATATACTATGCAAAGAACACCAACTACAGAAGTTGATAATGCAGTCAACGAAAGGGCATGGAAGGGGGGAGAATTTTTCTCTTGAGGAATGTGTTGGGGGTAGTTAGGAGGCAAACATACTAAAAGTCCCCGCCCCTAGCCCTGCCGCTTCAGGGAGAGAGGGAGGGTGGAAAGGTCCATTTTTTCGGTTCTTCGCTTATAACTCGGAAACGGTGCATCGTACGGTAAAAAGTATTCCTTACAAAATAAAAGATAATTAAATTTCCTACAAGAATGTTTATATTTATTTTCTTCCTATGTGTTACAGTTTCCGAGATATTCGCCAGCAAAAATCGATAATTTTAGAAAAACTTTTTTTGTCTCACATTTTTCGTCAAACTTGTCCTTCTAACTCCTCAGCCTTATGTTTTACAGAAAAGTCGTCAAACAGGAAGTTGCAGAGCATTGAGGTTTCTTCAAGAATATGTAACGTCTACTAATTTATCTTCGACAGGTCAGAAGTTACAGCAATTTGAAGTTTCCGGATAAATTTTGTGATTTCTCAAGACAAGTCAATGAATGCCCGAAAGGGGGTTGTAGAGGTATCTTTCTCTTGAGAAATGTGTTGGCGGTAGTTAGGAGGCAAACATACTAAAAGTCCCCGCCCCTAGCCCTGTCGCTTCAGGAGGGGGGGTGGAAAAATTCCTTTATTCGGTATTTTGCTTATAACTCGGAAACGGTGCATCGTACGGTAAGTATAATGAAGCTACTAGTTTGTAAAAAAAGCGTATGGCACTTCCAAATCTTGAAAAGTGGTTAATTTACCTATTGTGTAATGCATACCTATGCTGTTTGTTGTTTTACAGTTACCTTTATTTCATTTTATTGTGATTCATGGCGTCAAAAATAAGGTCATTAACTGTATTTAACTGTATAATAAATGTATCTTCCTTTTTCGTGATATGTGGGCTTTGTTAAAGTTTTTAATGGAAATATAGAACAGCACTTTTAAATAAATCTCTACGTGTTAATCAAAAACGACTTCCTTGATCTTGCAATATTACGTTAATATTAATCCATGTGTCGGCTGTTGCTTTTATTGTACCTTAGGATAAGATAAATGCAAACTTTTGTTTTACTTCAAACAATACAAACAGTTTCTCATTCACACATTTTTCAAACTAAACAATATGCTATATATCATCTTACAAACTTATGACATAATATAATAACGCAGAAACACAAACGCTTTTCAAAAAAGGAAAATTGAATAAAAAGATTTTTAAATAAATCATTTTTAAAGGACACTATAAGTGGGACAGCAAAGAAATATAATTAGACCACCCAAAGTGACGCTTCCTCGTTATTACTCATATTTATGCAACTCGTAGAAGACGTCTACAAAATAATTTGCATGTACCTTTGGTATCAAATAATTTCCAAGTTCCATCTTTAGAAACGGTGGCCATATGTGACGTATCAACATCGAAGGCAACATCATGTACACCAGAAGTATGACCCGTTAGCTCAAACACTCTTTTAACTTCCTGATATTCGCCAGCTTTATTAAATATTACTTCCCACACTTTAACGTCTGGAGCGAAACCTACAGAATAATAAAAAAGACTGTTAACATTTATACTCATAATTAAATGCAATATCGTGATAATGATGTAATTAAACATATTATATTAACCTGATGCAACAATGAATCTTCCACATGGTGATATTTTAGCACATGCCGTGCTCATAAGGTAGGTGTCAACCCGAGCCAGTTGTTGTCCTCGTAAATCCCATACAACTAGGTCAGTCTTGTTGGAACAGGTCATGATGAACTTTCCATTGCATGCTATTCCTAATCCAACTGCATCTTCCTCGTGAACCTAGAAAGAACGACAATGACTTCAGTTATTTTATTATAAAGTTTCAAGCATCATTCAAAAAGATTTGCGTAATTTATAAAAAGTTGACGTAAGCGCTAAAAGAGATTTAATTGGCGCCGTTAGAAAAATAACAATAAGAATTACGCAGGATTGAATTTATAATCTCATCACTTAAAATCCTTTACTAAAGAATTTTTTTAATTCTGGAGGTCCTGCGTTTAAATTCCAGGGTCGGCGGTTCTCTTTAAATCTTCCGTGCGGGGGAACGAAACATAGCTTTCTTTTCCTTACCCCAGCCGCGTTTGTACAGCTTGGCCTTGCAGTAGTGTCGCGTTAATAAAATTTCAAAGGCAATTGTTCTCGTTAAATTCTTCGTTGTTTTCCTTAATGCTTTCTCTAGGTCTAGGTTATAATAATTGAAATTTAAGTGCTCAGATGATTTCCTGTTTCATCCCTTTATTCCTTTTATATAATCTTTGTCGACGGTTGAAGAAATATACTATTCTCGCTCAAAAACGGACAAAAAGTTAAAAGTGCCTATATTTACTTTTCTTTGTTTCTTGGTTTCTGAGCTTGCCAAAGCCTTATATTAGCTGTTGCTAATTGAATTTGAAACACGAGGAAATAGAAATATGGAAGCAGAGTTCAAACAAGAATTGTTAATAGGTACCTACAGTCTCGATTGCTACATTCATTAATTTAAAACAAAGACATGCATATTTGTCCTTATTTAAAGGTCTTTTTATTTCCTAATATTTAGTTTTTTTTATTTGATAGATACATTCAATTATTTAGTTATTTGTAAGTTCTTTCTTTTTTTCCTGAAAGATATCAACAATTTATATTTCAAGTTACACGATAAAAAATAATTTTGTTTTCTCTTCACCTGAACCTGACCTTTTTAAAATAGAAGAATAAGTGAAAGCATGATGAGACGATGTCATGAAATAACAATTTTATAAAGTTTCCTAATTACGTTGTCACCATTGTTTCGTTTTAAGCACTGATTCGCATTTAAGCCTTGATGTTCGTAATAATGTGGTATTAAGTTTCATTAAAATTCATTTAAATTACGGATATTTATTTTAATCTAATCTAAGTAGATAAATTAATGCCGTCCATGAATTTTCAAATAATGCAAGGTCGGATTTTTTAGTGAATATAAATTTGTACTTAGTCGGCAGTCTCTAATGTAAATAATTTGATTAGAATACTAAAGTGTAAATATTATTTTGAAAAAAAAGGTCTTCTCGTTTGAATTATCTCGTGTAAATACTTGTTTTAAAATACGTCAGGAGCTTATTTCCTACAAGATAAAATCTTTTGTTTCTTTACCAATTCTGAAGTAAACCATATTTGGAATAGTCGTACTGACAATGAGTTCAAAGAGAAAGTAGCGAGAAATGCGGGTAAATTATTATGCAGTTAATTAAAAGGAATTGATTATTACGCACATTACCGATACGGTATCATACATAAAAAGCAGATTCTTGCTTTACAGACGATATTTTAGAATATATAGCATATGGCCCAATTCAGATGGAATGGGAAACCAGCGTTTGATAACTGCAGAAAATAAATAAACAGCTGAATGCAATTTGTCAACATATCGCTACTATTTAAGAACAAATTATATTTTTTTAGCAAAACTTCAAGTATTTAATTAAGAATATTATTCAAATTCACTCGGAACCATAAAGACGACTTTCAGTTGAAGCATCATTCTTAAGGTAAGTGTTGAGGAAAAATCATCTTTGTTTGTCAATAGGAACAAATGGAACACGGGCAAATTTGACAGTAATTTATATTGTTCAACGAAAGCGTCAAACGCATTGTTTCGTAAAGTCTTCAGCAACTGGTCTATCTCTGTATCTGATGAGAAGAAAGGGTACACTAAAAGGATCTCACAAACGGTAAGAAATACGAGGTTGGCTAAATTAGAAAAGCAATTGGCTGTCTTGGAGATCAATTTGTTGGCTTGTTTGTTTTCTCAAAGTTAGAGACTAGAAATCCGTCAAGAGCAAAGTTCTCAATTCCTTTTAAAGGTGATAGTTTTCTTTGTTTTGCGAAAAGCTAAAACTTAGAAATGGACCTTTTAAATAGAACACCTACTCAATCTCGATACGATTGAATAACCCTTTTTCCAAGTTATTAAAGAGAAGCAAACCAACTAAGAATAAAACTATAAATAGGGATAGTTTTTACTGTTCTTATATATTTCTTCGTCCCAACAAAGAGTCATCGAATTTGCATCTTGGGTCATTTCTTTTGATTTCAGTTTTTACCAAATACGAAGTTACGTGATACATAGTATTGGACTTGTAGCAAGAGAAGCCGTGGTATTTTGCAAATTTGAATATAATAATTGACAAGCAATTAGGTCTAAAAGCTAGAACCTCAATCACACAGTACTTTGCATCGCGATTGGGCATCCTAATTAAAAAATGCAAACACCAAATAACTGCCAAAAGACAATTACTGTTTTTACTCGGATCAAAAAAAAATGTTCTAAATCACCGTCTTCTGTCGAAAGTTGGTAATCCAAATGACTGGTCTGGAAACTGCTGTTCTAAAAATGTCTACTTATAAGCGACCGTACTACCTCCTTCAGTTTTTAAAGCATGAGTTCTATCTCTTTCCAATTGATCTTTTTTTTTCTATATTTCTCTTCTACGATAAGCCTTAGCAGTTCATACCTGGGTCTAATAACTTGAATGTTAGTGACTCTCCGCATCCATGATATGCACAGTATTGGTCAGTACAAATACATTTCAAAAGCTTCGATTTTTCTTTCCGTGTTTGGATCGAGCGTCCAACTTTCGCACCAAAGCAGAGAATATGCACATAACACTTGACCATCCGTATTCTGAGTTTTAGGCTGAGATCTGATCTTATGAAGAATGGCTTTATGTTTGTAAAAGTCCTTCTGGCTTATACAATTTTTGACTTAATTTCTATTTTTGAACCCTTCTCTTTACTGATATGGATTCCGATATTGTCTGTTCAATTCTAACTTCTGCCATTTGACTGCAATATAATTCGGAAATTAATTTTATTTCTCCTTCGCCTATTTACTGCATCTTTGTGTTAACAAACACGTTCATGGAGAGGAGTGCTTCATGTGTGTCAACCCCATTTCGAAATCCAAATTGTGTGTCATCTACTTGATAATCACATTTTCTGTATATTCTAGAGTGTACTATTCTTAGGAAGATCTTAAGAACCAGAGAGGTTAGCCATGCGATAATCATCACAATTAGATGAGTTGTTTTTTTTTTGAGTAGGTATAAATGTTGATTTTAACTAATCAGAAGGAATTCTGCCACTGGCATATATTTTATTAAAAAGAGATATTAGAAGATTCAATCCCGTGCCATCCTGATCTGCTATAAGTTTAATGACTTTGGCATAAATTTTGTCAGGGCCAGTAGCTTTTTTGTTCTTTTTTTTAATTACGTGAAGGACTTCGCTGTTTGTGATTGATGGTTTTTCCTCATTGATACCATCTTCTACTGATGGCGCTGTTTGCGATCTGTCATCGTTGAAAAGTTTTTCAATATACTCTTCCCACCTCTTCAGCTTAGCTTTAACTCCTAAAATAATTTCATTATTTGTGCGTCTCAGAACTGTTGCTTGAGGTTTTTGGAATTTGTTGGTTACCTCCTTTACTTTTTTGCGAGCGTTACATGTATCGTGTTGTTCTTGGAGGCTAGATTTCATTGCATTTTTCAGACATCCATTTTTCTTTAGCTTCTCTAGATTATTTTCCAATAATTTTCTTTAATTCTGTATATTTTTATTTTCCTGAAAATCAATATCATGTTCTTGAATTATGCTATTATTCTGTTATTTATCCTATTGAAAGTTGTTTCAACCTCTATTTGTTCATTTTCCTTAACTTCCTTCATTTTAAATATTTTTGATTCTGGAGCCTATTTCTGGTTGCATATTGATGTTGTTTAGTTTCTCAGTATCTATCGTCCTTGCTGTTTTTGCCCTTTTCCAAATTCTTTCCGCATGAAAAATCTGGAAAGATGCCATCCTCCTGGAGGGATGTAAAGCAGTGGGTCCCGTGTGACTACGATGAGTTGCAGGTCAGAAATATCTACCGGGGTTGAAAAACTTCAAGCTCGACGAAATTCTAGTGGCGGAAAAACGATAATAGTAGTTGAAGCCACGAGGTCTAAGAGAACCTGAAGCCCCAGGTACAAAACAACAGCAATTTATAAAAGCGTTTTAATCTGAATTCCATGACTACCGAGAGTTGCGTCGCTGCTAACATCTGGGCCGGGGAAAATCTTGACCAGGCGCACCAGAAATTATTTTGCACTGTAGAACTATCAATCTCCTGGAGGCTAATCTTCCCACAGTATTTCCTTCAGCATCAGAGCTAATCTTGGTGTTAAAAGTCTTGAATGACCATCGTTAGTTTTCCTTTTTTTGTGAGGCGCATAATTTCATTTACACTGTTGTCAAATTCTTCAATATCTGCACCTGTTTTATCATTTGTGGGGGGAAGTAGCTGTATTATGTTAATTGTTCTATGAGATGTTTGAATTTTTACACGCATTACCCGATTGTTAAGAGATACAAAATCTAGCAGTTTCATCTATGCTGTGACCAATATTGTTGTTCCATATCTGTGACCTGGATCGGTTCTTCCTGAATAGTACATGAGTACTTCATTAATCTTTTATTTTCCAGATCTGGGTCATCTGATCTCCTGATTAAGTAGTCCTAGAATTTACAACATTTAATCTGTCCATCTTTGTTTGAACATTAGCTAGTTTTCCTGCCGTAAAGAGACTGCATATTCCAGGTAGCAATGCGCACGACTTTGTTCTACAGGTTACTAAGAGTTGATTATTAGTATTACCTCTGATAATCAGGTATCAGTATATGGTACCATTACTTAATCGAAATAAATTTAAATCTTTGCTTAAGATTTAAAAGAATTATCAGAGCTTAGGTCATTTTTAATGATTGGATCTATAAAGCCTTCCTTAAGGACAATTTAGACAAACATCCATTATGTCTCGTTTTTTATTAATGGGAATAAGTTTAAAGATTATAATGTATCTCTATGTACAATTTAAAATATTTTTCTGTAAAACTTTAAACAAAATAATAAATTATTTGTATAAGCATTGCTTAATTTGTTATGGATTAGTTCTGTTATTTTTCATAAAATCGTAGAACTATTCTTAATATGTAATCAATCTTGTTTTTATTTATTTTTCATAATAAATAGTGTATAACTGTATATTACATTTATTTGTATCTGCATGCAGAATGAAATTAGACCTTGGCAATGAAGATGAAATTACTCCTACATTACAATTTATTAAATGCAAAAAAATGTCTGTAGTCAAAAGTAAAAGTTTTCCATATAAATAATGACAAAAACAAGTTAGTATGTTTAAATTATTATTTCTTTACTGACAAGGAAAAGTCACAAAGTGCAAAAGGAGAATTTCAATCAAACACATTTCGAATTTTGCTATTTTATGTATATGATTAACTAAATTTCTAATTCTATGGAATTTTTATACATAGACAATCAAACAAATTCTGAAGAAAGTTCATTCCTAGATTAAAAATGAAATTTTCCATAATTAATCATTGTATTTAATACTGCATTCTAATAAACAGGAATTACTAACTGTAACTGAATAATAAATACTGCTTGCTAGTTTTGATAAATTTAGTGCAACTAATACTGTCAATAACAGTTTTCATCCGTTTATTAAATTCATTCAATTTTATTTGATAATGCCCATCATCAGTTACCAGAGCTGGACAGGCAATATTAAAAATGTACTTCTAACAATACAACAATTATTGATTACTTATTTTTAGTAACTCCTTATTTGAACAATTAATTAAATTATTTTCTTAGACTGCTTCTTCATTTATCCATAAATAAACAAAATAAACAACATTTTCAGTTTGAAAGAATTAAAATTGCAGACTATACCATACCTAAAGTAGATTAAAAGTATTTGATATTATTATATGGTAGTATGTACTTAATGATTCTATACTAAAATGATAGATAAAGTAAAAAAGGAGGTAATACAATATTCAAGGTCTCGATTTTTATTAATCTTTTCTAATAATTTAGTTTCTAAAACATACTAAACTTTACATATAATATACATACATAATTTACAACAAAAACTCGACTTCAACACTTTTAACGTACATTTTAAATCAAAATTCCTATTTAAATAAAATATTTACAAAACAATATTTTTAAATATGTATTTCTTTAGGTTTAAACAATTGAAGAGAATACCAGAAAAACTTTTAAGCAGGATGAGCTTTGTTAACTTGAAGAAAGACCAAGTAGGTGCCGATTTGCCTCCGAAATTAATCTCAATGAATCTTAGAAGTGCATGCAGAAATTCAATGATAAAAGAGAGCAGAGTTGGATAAAAATGCGAAAGCGTCACACGAGCTTCATATTCATCTTTCTACCTTACCATTTCCATCTTTCTTTAGAGCTGTTGGTCATTAGTATGAGTCTTATAGGACTACAAATCCGATTTTTCTTAAACAGGACAATCATAAAATTCCATGTAAAATGATGAACTCTTTTGCAAATACTTACCTACTTCTTGTGACGGTGATGCCATTCTCGCCGCATTTTAAACTTTTGTGCAAATCAAACAAATATTTATTTAATTTTGTTAAACTATTTTTTTTCAAAAGAAAAACAATCCTTACCTACATTCTGAATTTACTTAAATTTTATACACTCGATTTCGTTTCTGATCAGGAACCTTTTCAAAAAAAAAACTACAAGTATAAACTTACAGGTAAAACACTAAAAAATTAAATAAAAAAACATCTTAAAAGAAGCTTCTCTTTTTTTTTATTAAACTGAATCTGCTAAATAGAAAAACGTGATTATAAACGACCCTTGTCAAAATTAGATTTCGCACCATACAGTGTGTCCACATTTCGATGCTCACTATTGGGATCTCGGAAATTGTAAGAGATACGAAGTCGATTAAATTAGAAAAGATTTGGCTATTTTGGAGATCAGTTTACTTATGCTTTTGTTTTTTGAAAAAAGTTTACGGCTTACAGATATTTGCTAAAAACGAAATTATCTTATTTTTTTTTAAATAAAAAGCATTTCCCACTTAGCGTGCCATGGCTTTAAACATATGAAAATCATTGATTTTTGTCAGATAAATTGCATTTGTTATATAACAATTGCTAAAACAAAATAAAAGACGCTTTTAAGATACTTTACTAAGCATTGACAGATAGCATCAAAGAGTATTTATTTTGTTTTAGCAATTTTTGCATAACAAATGAATTTCTTTGATAAAACTCCACGACTTTGTGTGTTAGATGTCATGGCACACTATCATGAAAGATGATTTTCACTTCATAACTCGGTAAAACAAAAAAATAGCTATGTCGAACAACGTATCACTGACAAGCATTTAAGGCGTGCAGTTCAACAATATGGAAACCAAATAGGCGTTCCATTAGAGAAAATTGGGATTTACGTTTCACCGCCGAAGTAAAACAAAAGACAGTTGCGAAAATAATTTTTTTGTGTATTTGTCTATCTTTGCTCGTTCCTGAGATATTTCACTTTAAAAAAAATAAGATAATTTCGTTTTTAGCAAATATCTAGTAAGCCGTAAACTTCTTTGAAAAAACAAAAGCATAAGTAAACTGATCTCTAAAATAGCCAAATCATTTCTAATTTAACCGACTTCCTATCTCTGAGAATTTCCGAGATCCCAATAGTGAGCATCGAATATGAACACACTGTATACTCCAACGAGAAAATTACAGTTTGTAACCTTGCTAAATAGGTCTACTGCCTATTCTCTTTTTTAATTTACCTATTCGTATCGTCATTATATGCAAAAAATTGTACACTAGTTGTAAATTACTGTTCATTTTCTCCATTACAAGACGATATACAGTCAACTCTCTATAACGCGATTGATTAGTACCGCATTAAATGGAAACCGCGTTATTAGAAACTCAGAATTAATACAAATCAGGAAATGGAAACCGCGTTAAGAAAAACACAGAAAAAGATAAATCAGATTAATTCATACCGCGTTATATGGAAATCGCGTTATAAGAGAGATGACTGTACCACAGCATTATAAAAAAATTTACAACCTGAGATATTGACCGCTAATCTTTTCGAGACGTGACTGCATCAAAAACACGAGCAAAGGCACTTCGCATGTGATTTTTCCAAGTTGTGGGCAATAGTAGCCTGGCAGAACGTTCCTATGTTATAGCTTTGCGATTCAATAGATATGATCTTTTCCCACAAAATACTAATCTTACTAAGTTTTTAAAATGAAATTCAAATTCTTTCAATTCGAAATGGTTCATTTATTGACCTTAGAGTGTAGTACACTTTACACTTATTAAAGATCCAACAAACTAAATCAGTTTGATTTGCAGTAAAACAAATTTTCAGAGCAACTTCAATTGGTTATTAAGATTCAACTATGCACCAACCAAGATAAATCATTTTTCTTTATTCTCTATATTTTTAGTTATGCTATAAGAATTTCCATAATTCGTAATCGACTCTTGCTTATGCTATTGACTTTGAATTTATTATTAGCGATATATCTGCATTCCTAGCTCGACTTCCTGTATATAGTGTAATAAAATCTAAATGAACAATAAAAGATTTTTGCTTCGATTATAAATTGTTCTTAAAGACAATGGAATAAAAATATTTTACAAGAACATTGCAAAATATCTTAACAAAAACTAGTTTTGATAAGTTATTGGCAGCTGATTAACCAAGGTGCTGCAAATTACAAAATAAATGACCTTATGGGATGACAGCAATGTTACGATCGATTTCAGATATTATCTACGTGTTCAATCAAGCTACTGCTTTATTTTTGATTTATTAAGGAACTGCAATATCATATGTGTTAGATATCTAAAACACCAAAATGCTAATTTATACTGCCAACATTTAAATAATGGTTAAGTGCAATGGACATACGTTATAGTATGCATAGTATATTAAAAAACTAACCTTTGGGAATGTGAGTGCTTTTGTAGCAGATCCAAGCCAACCATCCTTCTTCTTTTCTACTTTATAAACTTCGATGGCGTTTGCGTTGTATTTGTGAATGATAAAAGCTTTTGAATCGGGACTCCATTTAACAAATGTAGGATGATCAAATTCAATGTTAATTCTTAAAGATTTATGATCTTTCTGCGTTAAATCTTTCGTGTCCCACAGAAGAACAGCTCGATCTAAAATTAAAAAACAAATCAATAAAAATACAAAAAAAATAAAAAAAACAATAATTATATTTAGTGCATATCAAATGAACATAATTCGATTTTTCATGTATCGCATAATTGTCAGTTACTTTCTATTATACATACACGACACATTTACTTTTTATAGCTTTAGTAATACTAATAATAAATCACATGTTATGATAAAGAGAGGGCCGAGTTGGCGTTGGTACATACGTACACACCAGTCAGTGAAAGTAGAAAGTTCAGAAGTTGTAGACAGTTATAGACACCAAAATAAGTATGAACATGCTTTATATGACCTATATGGGATTAAAATTTGTTAATCTTTTTTTTTGTCAAACACCTTACTAGTTTCACTGACGGACACTTTCTTGATAAACGGAAATAAAATTTTTAAGAACGGTTTAATGAGCTTGAGAAAGTTAGTAATTTCCGTATGTACTTTAAGATAAATGTAAACACTTTTTCGTTTTTTAAGGGTAAATAAGTCATAGTTCCTGCTTATGTAATTATTACATTAAGTAAATTGCGGAAAAATAAATATTATAAATAATTATTAATATAAAGGAAATATGTTGATAAAAAGACAGGAATTGCCCCAAAAGCGGATATTGGCATTTAGTAAAATCCCTACTGTGTTAAAATATGGAAAGTACCATTTATTTTGAGAACAGGAATCGTTTTGACAGTTTGGTGCTACTGAAACAACTTGTAAACGCTGTTATTTAACGTATGCTATTATGTTATGTGTTGCACGATTGTTTCTATTTGTAAATTAATTATATAACAACACTACAACAGGAAAACATTCTATACAATGTCTTGTAATATAGCGTTAAGAATATACTTAATGATTTAAGGACGTGTAAATAAGATAAGCATATTAATACGTATAATAACATAAATAAAAAAATAGGCCAAGCTAAAAAAAGATCCAACTCAAACAGGAGGTTGGCTAATAAAGTAAGTAATAAGTCATAGAATAAAGTTTTAACACAAAATCAAATATGTACGTCGATAATAAAAGTGCACAATCATTCTAGTAGATGAATTTCAAAATTAAACACATAAAATCTTTACAAAAAGATTGTCAATTGTGCAAAGTTGATTGCCCAGGATATTTTACATATTTATTTAATTTTTTTGATCACTCTTGCAGTAAATCCACTCTATATATGTGTTTTAATTCGACCTGCAGTTATTATTGCGTTTTGTTATTGTAAGTCTAATAATAATAAATAATTTTATTGTTTCTGTCTATTGGTGATCTGGTACTTGCAACTTTAACTTAATAAACCAATAGAAAGTACTTTATCAGTGGTTCAAAAAGTTGACATTTAAGAGTGTTTTGTTTTTTATCAACGAATGATAAAAAATATTTGTGCGGAGAGAAAACAAACATGATAAAATCTTTCAGAACTAACCTTGCAAAATCTAATTATTAATTTATGATTATTGTAAAAAGGCATGGTATTAATATAACAAACTTGACTTTTATTAAATAATTTTCTGACATTGGTATTTTGCAGAATATCTGAGATTATGGGTGTGTTGTATCAAATGAATGAGAGAAAAATAATCTGTCAAATGAAATAAATATCAATTTGAAACATAACAAAAAGTTTTCAATATAAGAAAGCAGCAAAGCCGTAAATATAAAAACAAAGTTGATGGTTTCATAATCTTCCAACTTGCAGTTACAGAAATTTGGAGATTTGAGAATTTATTAGAATTTGAATGTCTTGTTTAATAAAAGCTTTCATATTTTCATGTTTTACTTTATGAAAATGTGTTTTATGTGTCTCAGCATAAGACGAGGTTGTTTTCAATATCTCCAGATTTAGATTCTAAAGAATAAATTTGTAATTAATATGTATTTGTATAAAGTGGTCCAGACGTTACGTAAAGGTTGTAAATTACTTCTCAGACTTTTCAGTTCCTTGTGGAGCCTGGTGGGTGTAAATGTGTGTGTGCCATCCTTTCGTTCCTAGGTACTATCTTTCTTTCTCATCCGCCAATCAAATTCTTGCAACTATTACGAGCTTCCTTCTACGTCAAAACATGCCTAGCCACATTTATTGTCTCCTTTGCGGACCTCATTTTGAACCAAGCTTTCAAAACCACGGGCCCGACCATCAATCACCGACTTGCCAATTGCTAATTCCACCGCCAGCTGTGTCAATGACCAACAACATCTTAGTCGGCATGCTACGACAAGCAACAAGTATATACGTACTAGACGTTGACCTTCAATGCATCAGAATATACTTGATCATCACCACGTCAGTCATCACAAGTCAGATGATAACAACGGTGGCACACCCCTATGCAACAACACTCACGCCTACGTATGTAAGTTCACTAAGTTTCTACCTTCATTTTGGTCAAAGAGGTTAAAAAAAACCTCAAGTAAACATTGACCACTACAATAACATGATTCTTTTAAGATATTTTTTGTATTTGGAGCCTAAGGACGACTTCTTAGTATGGACTGTATTCCATACTGTGTTGATAGTCTTGTTCGGTCATAACTGATATCTTATGCCCATAATAATTCAGTTGAAAGAAACTACTTCTGAATTTATCTTTAGCATATTCAAATACAATATCGTGCGTTAGTTTGTTAAAATTTGCTCGTCGCCAAAACAGATACAGAATCATGTAGATTGCGAAAAATGGCCAACTTAGCAAGTTTCATTAAAAATTCGCTCAATTAGAGCTGTTCACTAGTTAGGCCTTTTCGCATAGACCAGCCATCTTCTTGATATACACCTAAAAATAACATGTAAAAGTTTGGAACAGTGAGCATAAAGCAACAGTGGTCACTGGAAAACAATTTCTGTATTTTTTTTATACAGCAGTCCTGCCATCTCGTGTAATTATTATGTAAATTATGTGTTATGCTTAGCAAGAAAGATCAGAAGAAAATCGAACAGCAGCTGTCGTCTCTCTTACTTTATGAAAATGTGGTCACTGTTCCAGACTGCCTCCAGTCAAGCTGATTTGATCAAGATAATTTATGGTCAAGATAATCTATCAATGGACCATCTCATTAGATTTGTA
Source organism: Ignelater luminosus (assembly GCA_011009095.1). NCBI lineage: Eukaryota > Metazoa > Arthropoda > Insecta > Coleoptera > Elateridae > Ignelater > Ignelater luminosus. The sequence goes on from VTPC01005831.1 coordinate 76,318, forward strand.
ATTTGTCTTTAAGTAAAAGCATTATTTTCGTAATGTATAGCTCAAATTTTCCGAATCGGGCCTACTTTTTTTGTAAGATTACCCAAGGAACATATCCATAAAGCTTGTCAGATTCTTCCTGAAACACCCATTTATATCATCTGACTAGACTATTTTAAGTTAGATTAGATCATAACTAAACTTCACACTGGAGAAATTTGAGACATACCTAACTGTAATAAGTCCGAAATGAAGGTAACCATCTTTGGAAGTTTGTAGATTACATATATCTTAAGTCAAAAATAAACTCGGTTTCTTATTATTGTCCTTATGTCCTAAAGCGTAACGTTTCCGAGATACAGGGTGCCAGTCTCATTAAGGATTTCTCGTTTCTTTTATACCTCGAGAAGAATCGATTTTTGAATTACAGTCCACTCCGGTTATAACGCACCGTCTAGGGACCGCGAAACGCGTACGTTATAGGCGGAAGTCCGTCATAAAAATTAAATATTTTTTGTAAATTTTTAATGCTTTATTGATAGAAATACAAAAGAACTGATAAAACACATAGATATTTATTATAATCAATGTCTAATAACAACGTCTACTTAAGATATTGAGAAATGTTTGTTTGGCACACCTTAGGTCTCTGAAACTGTAAAAAGTTACTAATTTGTAATGTACGGTTTAACATATCGTCAACGAATTTCGTCTTCAAAAATCTTTGTTGTCATCTAAGCACGGTTAACCGCACTTTTGATTGTTTACCGCCAATGCACTTTTCGCCTTTGAATTTTAAAGTGCGGTCTGACGTAAGCTTGTACAACAGTCCTGCTTCATCACTGCAATTTCTTTGTAAATTTGGCCAAAGTAATTGCTTGGTGATTTGTAATAATTTTGCTTCTGGACACCGACATGATTAATACGTTATTGAAATCTAAATAAAATAGGCAACTAAATACGCGACAAAACTCCAACATCAGCAATTATGGAGTAGTGGTCTTGCGCACGTGTTGATTTAGCTTATTTTGCGAATTGCAGTACGTTATAACCGTTACCGAAGAACCAGTTTCGAACGTTACAAAGATGTACGTTATAACGGAATAATTTCACTATATCGCTACAACCGATTGTACTTTACATCAGGGTACGTTAAAGCCGGAATACGTTGTATTTATTTCTAGTTAAAAAGAGATTAAATGATTTCAAGACGAATCAATACAGGCACGATCCTTGGGATATTAGAACTTGTATAGTACTTTGTTTTCTCAATGTCTTGAGATTTGAGCATTTTCTTAAAGATATTTTTTCTCAAAGACACCCTGTATGTAACTGCATACATAATTGCACATAAAAGAAAAGCAAAGTCGTTTTCAGTGATTATTAAACTTAGGTAACTAACTTTCGGTTGCATTATTATTATTATTGTTATTATTATTAAAGCGTTCTTAAAAGTGTTGTCAAGTTAAGAACGTCATAAGAACACTATATTTTAAAGTTAACATTGATTAGATAATGATTTTAAACACGCTTTATACAACCGGGGGTAAGTAAGTCAGTTAAATCAGCATCATTAAAAGAATTGAGAGATTCGGAATTGTATTTAAAGTTCTCGATGGTTTACAGGGTAGTTGCATAGTTAGAAGCGCTTACAATTAAACTAAAAATAAATAGACACAACAATATGTTACTTCATTAAGCATTTATACACTACCGAAAGTACTTTCAACAAGAAACAATTCCTTTGGCAATGGTAAGCTACTAGAAATAACATCTTAATTACACGCTAATTATATTAAGTTTAAAATGGATTATTTAACAGTAAAAACGCTAATTTCTGTTATAAAGGCTTGTAATTATAGTTTCATTCATATTTTGTGATTAGGAAGGATGGACATTACGTAATAGCTATGGTTGTATGCCTTTTAAAAATCTAATTTTAGCAGTCTAAATTATTGTTTAATATTGTTTAGCCTTTAGGGGACCTTGCTATGTTTAATTACTTTTGTCTGTAAAATAATAAAAACCGCACAATCAAGATAATAAACAGATATAAATATACACGGCAGGTTACATATTTACTTACCTTAAAAGTTGCGAAATTAAACAAGTGCCTACTATATAAAGTACATCATTACCTAGTATGTATTTGCAACACTGATAAAGCCATAAAATAATTTATAAGGAGAGAAAGTATTATTGTAAATTTTACAAGTCGTCCGTAAACAAGTAACGCAATCATAAAAATAATAATAATAGCAACAGCATCAGTACAAATTACCTAACAGTAAATTTATAACTGTTTTTTTTTGTGGAGAATACATGTGGTATTATAATACAAAATTTAAAAAAAATAAACTAAAGTATAACGAATTCACCCATGCATTTCGGTAAACAATTCCATTAAATTAGAAACACATAAGTTTATGTTTGCTTATATACGGAAGTAATTAAAAGTTTCCCCTTTGTTTTTACTGAATACATGTTTTTTGTCAATTCGACAAGGTATAATTTGACATCCCAAAGAATACTGTTCGGAGATATAAATCGCTTGTTTATTTTTCGCACGAGTAACAAGCAGATCTAATAAAGGTTGTCCCAGAATTCTTAATTGCCATAAATTTGTTTTCACTTACCAAATCTAATTTCAGAAACCACAAAAGGGTCGATAATTTATGGAGCATTTCACGAAATTTACTGTGTTAATCTCAAAACAAAAAGTAATAAAGCTGCCATTGTAGTCTTTCGTAACGGACGAACAAATATGTGATTTTTATTTGAATAAGGGATTTTATCGAACTAAGTCCAAAGACAAAATGCGGTTTACTCGAAGAGACAATCACAGGAAAAACAAAAACAACATAATAGATCTCTAAATTCTATTGCAATAAAAAAATGAAATCTTGAAAATTAAGAGAATCTGACCACTGGCATATATGAATGAGATGGAGCAAAAGCTTTTGGTATTGACACTTCGAAATCGGAATTTTCTGATCGTAAATGGAGATGTAAAAATCGATACTTACTGAGTTGTACACATCAAAGTGCTAGGCCAATAGTTAATAATATCAACTATTCTTCAGTTAAATAGGAAGCTACAGTCTGTAAAGATTAGACATAAGCTCAAAATATCTTGCCTATGTGACTGTCTTTAATGAAGTTGGGGATCATCTATCAAGATGAACCGATTACATAAAATCTACATTACGAGAACATATCAGTCCAATAGTCACTTAGAAAAACAAAACAATATGGAGAAATTCGCCGACCAAAGAAAGTTGTTGACATTGTTCAACTTGTAGCCGAATAAAACGCCATAATCTGTTTGGTTGTCTACCTATTTTAATAAGTTCGTGGTCGCACTAGATATTCACAGAATTTCACCAGAGAGATGAAAATGAGAATTTTGCCAACATCGCTCTAATGGTTATAATCTTTCTGACTTTATCATGCTTCTTATGTTCAATTAACAGTCCCTAGCATGCACCAAATAGCATGCGGAGTCCATTCCTAGATGGTAAGAAATTCTCATTCATTTGACATACAGGGTGGTCCAACGAAAACGAAACAGACTGAATAACTCCCACGAAAATAATTTTTCGAAAAAACGCAAAAACACGTCGATTTGTATTGGAAGAGGGACATTGTTTTGTCGTACAATTCGAACCCTAAACTTTAACCTTCTAGGGAGGCGTCAACCCCTCAAAGATTTTTAATGGGAAGGAGGTTCAAATGGCACATAATTAGAAAGGCCTTTCAATTCTCGACATTGTCCCGTTTGGATTTTTGAATTCGGTCAATTTGTTTCGAAGATGCAGGTGTAAAATTTAAAACATAGAAAACTTCATGATCTTCAAATTTTTACATTTGACATTTGTTCTCATTTAATTTGACAACCGTGTGTCCACTCTAGACGAGTCTGTTATGTTTGTTTTTTATTCTCCTAATGTTTGAACAGGATGAGCCATTCTGTAAGTAATTTTCTAAAGTAGGTCATAATATAGTTGAAGTGCCTAAACCGTTATTTGTCAATTCAGAAGCAATTTTTCAACACAGTTTCAAATTTTGGTGCTTCAGATTTCGATTTTGAATCTGCACCAAAATAATAACTCGGCGAAAGCCAGTTTCTTGCTTTTTAACTCTGATAATGTTTTAATTGCGCGCTTTGCAGGTCGGTATGTATAATTAATCTTTAATTTTTAAAAGTCTTCTACTCTTTAATAATAATTAAATAAATAAAAAGTTCAATCTTTGTTATGTTTATTTACTTACAGAAAAAAAAAACTAGTTTTTCTACAATTCAGGGGTGTTTTGTGATAAGGAGACCGTTTTTGAAAATAATGGTCGAAATTTACCAAACAAAGGAATACATTTTTTAGGTTTTTTAAATTTAAGCTTCTTAAGGAAACACATTGCCGCTTTGATTTGTTCGCTCTGTATAAATTACAACATTTTGAACATTTAATCTATCTATCTAAAAGCTCCAACACATCAATTGTGGATCTTTCAAAATTAAGACTGCTGTATGTTAACGCCAATTCCAATTATTTATAAAAAAATACAAGACAAAAATACTGCAAAACAAAATAAAATATTTAATATGTGTTACAACTACATTTATTTACTGAAACTTGATTTGAATCAAAACGTACCTATAAATACAATTCAATGTACGATTGATTATTCGGCGAAATATAACAATATCGACACAACAGTTTTTCCAGTAAAAGCATCATCAATCAAAATGTTGTTGTCAACAATGTAAGGGAAAAGCTGAAAATTCTAGGTATTGAAAATTAGCTTTTGGGATTTTAAAAAGCTTTTCACCAGTATCTAACAAATGAGTAGAAATATTTAAAAAAACTTCTCACTAATATGCCGTTAAAGATCAATACCATTTACGTTGTCCCCATTATCTAAAGCTATTATACAACTGCCACATAATAAAGATTAGATCTTTTGACAAATCCAATTATTATTGGAAATAAGAACATCCTCAATTTAATTATGAGATAAAATTGGTATAATGGTAATATCTACGTTTATATACTATTCTTACATTAACACCATTATTACGAATTGTGTAACATATAATATATATATAAACTGACGCAACGCGTAAATAGATTAAGTAAATATTAAACCTTAAACAAAAAATTAAAGGTGCAAAAAATAGATATCTCGAAACGATTAAATATTATGGTTAGAAACCACTTGTCGGAGTTGTGTTCATTCCTCTTGAGGCGATTACATAAAAAAGATGTCACTGTACAATAATTGCATCATTTTTATGCGTAGCTATTTTCTTCTCATTATGTCGTATTTAATAATTCACATTTGAAACTATCAGTTTTACATTTAAGAATCCATCGTGCATATAAATAAGTTTCACTTTTATTGCTTTCACTTGTTTGAACTTCGTTAATAGTCCTCCAGGTAGTACATACATATAAATGAAATTTATCGTTTGCAAGCAGATATGTAGATAAGAAAGCGCAAAATACTTGTGCAATCATTGTGATTTTAAAGTGGAAAATGCTATTTAATTTCTGTAAACAACTCTTTTAATAACAATAAACAATCTACATATAGTAGTCAAAAAGAGAAAACGTGGAGCTATTTTGTTAATCAGCTTTTATATTGTAAATAAACCTTAATTTAACAAAAAGCTTCTTCAATTGAAATGAAGCATGACTTGCCTTCTACAAGGTAGTTCTAATTTCAATAGTAATGGAAGCAATAATTACTTAGAGTACACACGAAAACTACTTTTGTCAATAAAAAACGATCAAGCTTCATTATTATTATTATTATACCATTAAGACAGAAAGAAGTAATCAATTTATGGTATACATAGAATATCAACATTTCTATTATCTACTTGCATATGGAGGAGGTATACATAGAATCTTTTCTATTATTAACAACAAAGTTACATATAAAACATAGAAAATAATGCCTACATCATCATTCATCATCGTTACCTTGCTATTAAACAAAAGAACACGCAATGTGTGAAATACAGTTTAATTAGCAGACGGTTATAGGTAGTAAACATTGATGGAACTCAAGGTGTTTAACGCTTTATTCCATATTATAACTAAAGCTAAAAATTATTCATTACAAATGGCTAGTAGAAACAATCTTTAAGATTTTAAATTGGTAATAAATCTCGATACTTGCACGTCTGACAATCAGTAGTGTCGACTTCTTTGCTGGAGATTTTATTACGATAATAAATAGGATTTACGGTTTACGTTGAATTTAAGATTATGCATTTAGTGAAGGTTGTTCACTCATTAGCTACAGGCAGCGGTCAGCAGTCAAGACTGAAGATTTTAACTGATGCAGTCCACACATCATTGCTGTACCCATTCACTTTATCAAATTATCTGCAGCAAAGGACTTTATATTTACGGCAAAAAACTTGCACCTTTAATACATTTAAAAGTTCTATAAATAACTATGAAATATCCAAGATGAAGTATAGCATATTGACAAGATTGACACTGCACTATTACCAACAGCAAGCATATCCCCCATGCTGCTGTTACGTATTCAAGTACCAATGCTAAATAACACATGGATAATTACCGAATAAAAGGTTTTGGCGTAACCACATGGACGCTGTTGAATTAGCTGAGGAATCAAGTAGATTTCGCAGTTTCAGTTTCCCAACTGACTAGAGTAGATTATTAAATGTCCTCCAAAACAAAATCGACGCATTTCAGCGATTTTTGATCATTTTACTAATTAAAGAGTTATTCAAGGTGGGAAGTTTTAAAATGATCACCCTGTATATATATATAATCCAGTGTGTTCATTTTAAAACGATCCACTCTTAGTATCTGGTAAAAAATGGAGCTATCGAAATAAGAAAAAACACGTTAATTTAGTTACGAAGAGGGACATTAAAATACATAATTAACTCAATAATAGAGGGCACTGTGTTCGCTTTTGCACACATAACCTCAGAATCTTAAACGACACCCTACCACTTATGCTACGTCGTTGGAAAGGGAATAACAATAGCAACCTTTTGGTGAAAACAAAATTTAAATCGGCCTATTAGATGAAAATGTCTCGTTTTAGTGATGAGTTTAAATCGTGTTAGTTAAGTAAATAGACGCACTTTAATTATTTCAGATATAAAACAAATGAACGTAAACATCTGTAATTGAATAATTTAAATTAAACTATCAATAGAAAGTCAAAACAATAGATGGGCAATCTTTTAAAGGGAGTACCTAACCTAGCTTCTCGCATTAGCAGATCAATGCACACTATTCGACTCTAAATAGGTGTACTGGCAATTATTCTTCACTCAGAACTATCACTAAGACAATGAATTGGCCACCTCGATTCAAAGTTACTATACAAAACGTCTCACTATAATAACAAAGGTAAGTCATATTTTTTACGTAAATTATCGCATCTCGTTTGTTTTAATATGTACTTTAGATGAAAAACAAGTGGAACTTTACATGTTCTGACATTGTATAAGATGAATTGAACTATGGTGAGTTCCTACGTTTGTTTCGAAAATTACTTATTTCGTGTTATTCCTTCACTTCTGTTTTTGCCTTCTATTGGCAGTTAAATTTACAATAATCAATTAAACTTGCCTACATTCACGTGTTTTGCATACGAAATAAGCACCAAAGCAATTAAAATGGGTTGTTTTACTTAGTTAACGCAATTTAAATTCTTAACTAAAATAAAACGCCTTGTGCTATAACTTTTGATTAAGTAGACCGACTTGAATTTTGTTTTCAATAAGAGATTGCTGTTGTTATTCCCTTTCCAACGATGTATCACAAGTGTTAGAGTGCCATTTAAGATTCTGAGGTTATGGGTGCGACAGCAAACACAGCGACCTCTATGAATCAGTTAATTCTGTATTCTAGTGTCCTCCTCCATAAATAGATTGAGGTGTTTTTTCTTATTTCGATAACTTCATTTGTTTAGGGGATATTCATTGTGGATCGTTTTAAAATGAACACACTGTATATTTCCAAGAAGCACCTGAATACATGCACATGGAAAATGTAATCTATTTTGATTTATTAATTTCAGGAATTGACAGGAAACAATACAATTTTTTAATAAATCTAAAATTCACTTTCGAGTCAATGAAGTTAAATATAGGCCCTCTATCTATTGTGTTTGGCATGCAATCAAATACAAATAAAGCTAAAGTCAGTTTAGAATTAGAGCTGCCTAAAACGAAAGTAAAGCTAGAAAGACTTTTAGGTATCTAAAGAAACATGAAGAAATCTGTAGATATGGTTGACGCAACAAGGAAGTTTCTTCATTAAGTAACTATAAAGATGTGAAGTCGAAAAATAGGCACAAAATCTATAATTAAATATCTTTGTTATCTTTAAGATAAACTGCAATTCATTAATAAAAGTTAAGGAATTTCTATGTTACAGAGTCATCAGCTTTACGATATGACAAATGAATTCTTATCTTTATAAAGTATATCAGTTTGAGAAAAGTCGGTTTTAGGGCTTGCCGGTATTTTCAAAAGCTTCTTGTTTTCTACTAGTCTAGTTAAAATAATTGACGCTTCCATTATAAACGTTTCCTTTAAAATTTCTTCAGAAGTCTCCAATCTATCAAAATTATTTAAGATACATTTACTACAGTTTAGGCTTATTTTTAGGAAATGTTCAGTCAATTCATCTCTTTATTATTGTATTCCCCATGAGTGCATTTTGGAGTGAATTCTCAATAGAATCTATCATTGATTTTCGAGAAAAATCTATAATCTAAAAATTGTGAAGCTCAAGGATAATTTTCTCTGATTATAAATTGGTTCTAGTAAAAGATTTCCCAAGACAAACTGTTTTTGAGTAAAAATTAATATATGTAAGATAATGATCTGAATTTAGAGGTATATTTGACAATTTTAATGTTCTTTATTGCAGCCTAAATAACCATTGTAGGCTTCAAAGGCTGCTATGTATGTTACTGATTTACCTTTGTACCTGTGGGATACATAAAATACATAAAAATGTACCAATGAAAATAAATAAATGTATATTACAAGTTTTACAAGTTATTGAACCCAAGCATATACAATAGTTGGCGACGAGGATACTTTTTGGACACTACAATGAAGAAGAATAAAAATACAAAGTTAGCTGGAAACGGTAACAATACAAATTCAAATACGGCATCAGTACAAGGAAACAGATCTACAGAATCTCCTGGTACAAGTTCTACAGTGGTACACACAGTTCAAACAACATTTTCATTGAAAGTTTTGATAATTCGACTACAACATTTGAAATATGGTTACAACGTCTCGAAAGTGCTTTAGAAGTTTTTCAGATACCAACACAATTGCATACGAAGTATTTATTACACTACATGGGAGCAGAGGCTTACAATGTATCGTGCGATAAATTAGTTCCGGAGAATCCTACAACCAAAACTTTTGGCGAAATTGTCAACGTGATGACAACTTATTATAATTCAGAACCGCTAGAAACCGCAGAGAATTTTAGGTTTCATCAACGACACCAGCAAGAAGGTGAGACCGTTCAACAATTTCTTACAGCTCTACAGAAATTGGCAATACATTGTAAGTTTGGTGAATATTTAAAAACAGCTCTACGCAATCAATTTGTGTTTGGACTTAGTTCAGCAAGAATACAAAGCAGGTTATTAGAAATAAAAAATCTTACTTTAGATACAGTCGTTGAAGTAGCTAGTAGTGTAGAATTATCTTCCCAAGATGCAGTTCAATTACGTAAATCAAGTACAAATTCAAATGTCGATTTAGCTCATACTGACAATGTCAAAAAAACGCCAGACTACATGCTCTTCAATAAAACTGTCGGTACTTCTAATAATCCTAAGCATATATTTAATAATTCAGATAGTATCATAGTTGTAGTAATACTCATATTAAAAACAGCAGTGATAAGTTTAGTTTCAAAAATCAAGAAGATTATAAAATACAATGTTACAGATGTGGTTTAACAAATCATACAGCTAATAAATGTAAAATGAAGAATTTATTTTGCAAATTTTGTAATTCCAAAGGTCATTTACAAAAGGTATGTTTTAAAAATAAAGTACAAACTAATCAAATAAAAGAAATTACAGAAATTCCAGGACCAAGAAATAAGTTTTTATTTGATGTAAATGTCAACAATATTACTATAAATTTTGAGCTCGATTCAGTCTTTTTCCCAGATATTGTCACAATTAATAACTTACTGTCAAACTAAATTAAACGTACAAGGGTTTGCAAAAGTTAATGTTCAATACAAAAATGTTCAAAAGCTATTGACCTTATACATAATAGATTTGGACGGACAACCTTTACTAGGTAGAGAATGGATTCGTCAATTGAATCTAAACATTTTAGACACTCTACAGGTTTCTATACAA